>CCAG010004612.1:0-34928 GCA_001077435.1 Glossina morsitans morsitans | reverse complement strand
CTGTCCTGTAATGATTTTAGCAATCAAAATAAAAATTGTGCTATAAAAAATATGCGGGGGAGAGCGAAAAAAGGGCCCATAAACGCAAACATAGTTTGAATTTTGTAGCACGGGGGGAACGAAAAAAAAAAAAAAAAATACTCAAACCTATATAAACTGTTAATATACCAAGAAGTCAACAATGGATAACCATAAAATATGTTTCAACTTAAAATCACTTTGATCACTTTCAATTTTCAAGCGAAAGTACTAACAATACTGTGGGGGTGAATTTGCTATGAATGACTTCACTATGAGCACAAGTTCTTAAATGCTGGCTGCTTGTAAAATGCTTATCATAGAATATTATAATGTATGAGTATGAGTGAAGTGTTGTCATCTATGGGGTGATGCTAGGAGCGAGGAACATTATTTAAGAAATTGGGGGAAAACGCGTTATGCTCGATGCGTTGATATTTCTGACATTTGCACTCACCACTAACGATTGTCATCAGTATGCGGTGGATAAACATATTGTTGTTCTATAAAATGAATTAAATTTCATTATGAAAAGATTTGTAAAAGATTTGCGTTAAGCATGAATTCCATATATTTTGTAAAATAATCTTTTGCGTAAATTTCATTTTCAGAGTCGATCTTTCTAACCAATTAGGAGACATTAACTAACCGAACTTCATTTTATATAAACCATGAAAATTTTTACGAATTAGATCGGAAGAGCGTCGTGTAGGCACATATATATATATATATATATATATGTATGTGACTTTGTTAAGAGGAGAAAACATCAAATTCATTTTGAAAAATATTAAGAAATGGAAACGACGACATGTTGTTTGGTGGAAATTTGAATCCAAGAAAAAAAAAATAGGAAAAATTATTTAAACTTAATGTCTATATCTGGCGCAAGACGTGATGATTGGCGACTGTTTTAATGAAAGAATTCACTTTTCCACCAAAAACAAGAAATCTATTATTAATTCCGCAAAAGGATGTTATTAAGCGCTTGCATGTATTCTGATCCTTTTCTCACCCACGCAGAGGCATTTGTTGAGAAAACTTGGTACAATATACGATAATCAAAACGTTTTCAACCATCTTTTACAACTCCTTCCCATCTTTCTGGCAACGTAGTGAAAGCTTGTCGGGAGAACGTTATTGGTTTGGCAGCGATCCAACCACCGATCGACCCATTTTCGCACTTTTCAGCATTTGGAAACCGTGTACCAGCCATGCCATGTGGCATCGATCTGAACAAGTGGTAATCAGATGTCGCTATGTCTTCTGAGTACGCTGGGTGCCACAGAACTTGTCGTTCAAGCTGCCACAGTGTGTACTCGATAACTCTTGCAACGTGTGGCCGACCGTTATCATGTAAGAGCATCACTTTGCATGTGTTAACCGCTATTGCTGTGTTTTTTGCAACAATACATCGTTCGATTTGTTCAATTGTCGTCGGTAGACATCCGCAGTAACAGTTTCATGTAGTTTTAGCAGATCGTCATACACTACACCTTCCTGATTCAGTCATATACAAAGTGAAAGTTTATGGTGACGAATATTCAGCTTCGGTATTGACGTGGATGACTCTGTTGGTCTAACCCATAACTTTTTGCGATTGATATGTGGATAGTGGATAGTGGATGCACTTTTCATGTCCAGTCATATTACGCCACAAAGAAATCTTCGTTTTTTGCCTGGCAAGCAATGAAGCCGCGATTTTGAAACGGTTCGAAATGGCATTTTAAGTCAATTCGTATGGAAGACGTTTGCCCGCCTTATGGATCCTCACTATCCCATGTATGCACCTAGAAACAATTGATTCATCAACGGCTAAGCTGATCACAAGTTCTTTGAGAGGTTGAGCTGGGTTTTCGTCCAATAAGTCTTGCAATTCATTGTCTTTGATCCACGAGGCCTATCTTTATCATTGACATCGAAAGCATCACCTTTAACCTGTTGAAACCAAAACCGACAATTGGGATATGACGGGGCAGCATCACCATAAGTTTCTAAAAGTGTTTGATGAGCTTCAGTAGCAGATTTCTTCAAATCAAGCAACAAAAGTAATGAATGTCGAAAATGTTATCTGATGCAGAGGAAGGTCAAAATCCTCGAAATTAAACGTTGTGTACAATGCTACTTCGCATTACTTTATCATTTCCACGACCAGATGCCGCTCATCAAAATACATGCAAGCAGTTTTTATATTAAAAATGTCGTGCAATCCCGGGATCACAATATGCATCCCGGGATTCCATGCATAAATATTTTTCTTCATTATTTTCCTGCATCTGTCAAAGATAGGACCACGAAGACGATAGATAGAGGAAACAGCGAGAAAATCTATAACTCATTAGATGAGTTCACAGTTAATATAAAAATGATCAGGCCAAACTTTGAATTTCTTAGCGAAGGCATTAATTTCTGTCGGATCGTTCCCATCATCATATCTATCGTCTACAGTCGTTTTGACAAGAGCCACGTATTTTTGTCTCGAAACGCTTTCAAATAAATATAAATACTTTTTAAAGACTTCCGTTTAGCGGATTAAAGAAATTAGAAATCAACAGGCAAAGCCCTAGATGCCAGCATGATTTTTTTCATAGACAGTCTTCCCGGAGCGCCTTGGAAATAATCTTAATATATCAGGGAAAAAATTTCTTTCACGTAATGAATTTTTGTTTCCATAGATACTGAAGGGTTCAAAACAAGTCTTACGCCAATAAACACCAATTTTTATTTTTTTTTTTTATTATTTACAATGACCCCACGCCGTTAGTCGTTCAATTTTGCTTTGATACATTTTTTTATAAATTTCAGATTGAACTTGAGCAGGTGTTCATTTTTCTTAAGCACAATACCAACGGCTTCGAATTTTATGTTGAGCTTCCAAATGGCGATCTTTTGCGATACATTAAAACACACGTTTACTAACGAGATGGATTCATTGAGAAAATATTTAACGAAATAAATTTATATATTTTTGCCTTTTTCAACTATCGGAAGGTCTGACTTTCCGTTTTTTAATGCAAAATAACCCAATTTTTTATTATAAAATCCAAACATTATCCATTGATTATAATGTAAAATGTATTCGCTGTAAACTAACGGTGATGTCCGTTATAACTTCCCACACGCATACATATATATCATTAGATGTTATGAAAAATATAATTGTTAATATTTGACGACCAAAATTCTTCTATCGTTCTATATATTCATACTTACGTATGTTATCTTAAGCCGTGGGGATTAATTCCCCATATTTCCTATTAATTAATCGTTAAACTTAAACATTTTTCATATTGTGTAATATTCCGCGTCTTCCGAATATCTTGCCTCTTCGTTGAGAGAATGAAAATTTGTATCGCTTTATAACGAAACAAAAGAAATGAAGAGCATTTTGCGGTTATGCGCGAAAATGTTGATAATGGATGACTTAATTTTGGTAACTAGATGTAATTCTTACGAACTGTTGCCATTTTGTAGCGTATCCTGGGTAAATCGCCCACATACTTCCACCATCAACATATGTATATGAGCTCACAAAACAATCATCTCCAATGATAGGTTGAACTTTTGGTTTAACAGCTCCAGTAATAAGCAAAAATTCATTTAGTTTCGTCAAATATCGGTATACTTCCCAGAGCAGTTGACTTGTGCTATTTATTATTCATCAAACGACTAATCAAAAATACTCTCATCGTCATGCTCCTACTATATTAGGAGGTTGCAAAAATTTTTTTCCAGCGACTTTTATAGGTAAAAATGATAAGCAAATGGGAATTACCAGGGTACATAACAGTTGATTTCGATGGTCTTGACCTTTCTCTATCTAAAATAACAGTTCTCCACTTAACATTATTCAGATTTATTCAGCGTACGCCGACGCTAATCATGGGGCCCTCAAATTGCATTTTCGACGCTAAATTTTGTTGTTGTTTAATTTGAAGGAATCTGCTTCCGAAACTCCCCAAATACATTCAGAAGCTCAGAGAGAAGCTCTGAGGGAGTATTCAAACAGTGTATCTGTTAGTGAAGACCTTTACATGCGATGGGAAAAAGTCCAAAAAAGAAAAAATGCCTATCAAACAAATTGGTTGAAAATGTCATTTTGGCCACTTGTTGTATTAGTTGCCCAGGTATACACGGCTGCAGCTCAGATGGGAAACTCTGCTGCACCGAGCAGCAGTCTCACCAGATATGGCGCCTTTTGCTTACCACTTGTTCAGATCGATGCAGCTTGATGGCTTGGCTGGTATGCGGGTCCGCAAACTTGAAAAAATGTGAAAAGGGCTCGGGAGGTGGATCGTTGCCAAACCAATATACATTATTTGGACGCTATCGCCATTTTGCCCGAAATGTGGTAAAATGTTGTAGAAAATGAAGGAAACATTTTGGTTAATATATCCTGCGTCGATTGTTCTCAATAAATGCCTTTGTCAAGTGAAAAAAAAGCCAACTTTTTGCAACCTCCTAATATTTAGGATTTACTTTGCAGGAAGATATGTGATTTCTGAACAAATGGACCGAATAGAATTTATTTAGCCGTCAAGCTTAAGGAAAAGATTTTTATGAAGCAACAAGCAAGACCTACACTCCCAACAGTAAAGAATATTTTTTAAAATATCCTTCTTCAAAACGCAAAACGTCCAGCAATGGAGACCTTATAAACCAACTCCTCAATCTCGTGCCATGCTATGATCGCGTAATTGTCGATAAAGTCGAAATTTAAAAAAAAAAATCAGAAGGATCGTCTGTCTACCTTAACAAAAAAATATTTCGGCATTAATTGAAGATGGACGGCAAGATGGATCAAGGTGCGACACAACGAAAGCGCGACAGACTTTAGACTATTAGTTTGTGTTCGATGGGATTGAGCAGTTTCGGCTTGTTCCTTCCTGAGACTGGTTGCACTCTCTTCTCTCAACAACATTGTTTCTCCTGGCACACCATGATCGTTTTTAATGACTCGCAAGCATGGGCCAACTTGACTGGGACCTTGCACCGACCCATTATCAATTAGGTTTGTCTCTGCAGAATTCCCTTAAAAGTGTACGCCACTGAAATTTTAGAAATTCCATTGCGATACCGTAACGTCCTTAGCAAAATGACAAATAAGCAAAAAAGGGGGAAAAGATGCTGTCGATTGGAATGACATATGCTTGGTTTAATGAAGTTTATTGAAAATATAAGAAAACCGTCGTTGCGTTTTGGTGGAAAAAAGACTATGAACTTTTTGCTTAACTTATTACGATATAAAAATAATTATTAAGCGAACGAGTAACAAAACACGTTTTTGCAAACGACATAGTAAAGCCGGCATAGTAGAAGGGGGTGAAAAACGGTTTTCTCTTTGTCCCAGTTTGACCGATAAGGGTGAGAATTTTCGAATGGAAATATACAAACCGTATCTATAGAAAGATATCGAACGCTCAGAGTTAAAACAACTCTTTCGTGAACTTTTGCTTAACAATCAGTGTACAACAAGAAGTTGACAAGCATTTCTAAAACGTTCTGCAACAGCATTGATTAACTAATCCATTTACAATGGAAGGGTAAATATTCTCTTTATTTTAATTATCTTCGAAGTTCACGTTCTTTCGTTTATTGTACGAGTATCGGATAAACAGTAATTTAGTGCTTTCTTATATGTAATGCGAGACTCTTTGAAAAGTGACCTACAAAAGGGAGCAGGAGCGCGAAACTAAAAGTAACAGATGAGTAACTTATTAAATGAAAGTTGAATACTGACCACACAGCCACCAAAATTAAATGGATTTTTGTGTTACATATTGATTACTGTATTAATCACAAAATCGTATAATTTCTTGTTTTCTGTATTCATTCACACATTTATTCATAATAAAGAAAATTAATATATATATTTTTATTTATTTATACATCTTTTCCTTAATAAAGTATTTTCGAATAAAATTTACATATTTGCAATATTTCTTTATTTAGTTAGTATGAATAGAATTGAATTTAAATTAAAACAAAAAAAAAAGTTTTGGTTCTTTTTTTTTTTTTTTTTTTTTAATTTACCAAATACTCTTAAGTTTCGTTTCTCATTTTCAAATTTATAGCTATACACGCACTTTATACGTTTTTTTATGTATTTTTTTATGCACTTTTTTTTTTTTTTTTTTTTCGTTTTTCACCTAAAAAATCAACAAACCTTTCAAGCAAAAAAATTACAGCTAACGTCTATCTATGACAAACTCTCTTCCGTTCGTATTTTATGTACCCACCACCGAGCAAATGCTTGAGTTTAGTAATTTTCTGACTAATCCTTGCCAATATATTTCAATAACGTGACTTATAGTTGACTTATGTCCATCCATATCCCCGATTCAAACACCCGATTTTATTGAAATGCTGATAGCGTCTGCAATAGCCATAGTTTGTCAACGCCTCTACTCAGACCATCTTAGTCATTTTGAATAAACACCAAAAAAAAAAAAAAATAAATAAATAAAGCCACATTACAGATGGTGGGTATCCGATGATTCAGCTCAAGCCGAATCTAACCTCTTTCTCATTTTTCATTTATTTATTTTTTTTATTTATCTGTCAACATTAAAAAAAATGGTAGAAATAATTTTATTACTTTTAAATATTTTAGTAGGTTCTCTAACTTTATACGACTAGAAATATGTTATCAAAAATTACATAAGTGAAAAACTGAAACCAAAAAATGTCAAAATTTCTATATGAATTATGTTTATTATGTTAATATTTAAAGGCCAAGCTTGAAGCAATACTTTGCATTTATTTAGAGAATAACTAGATTTCGTTTAAGAGTAAATTTTTGCGGGAAGTCTGAACTATTGGTTTTTGCAATTTTGAGCGTAACTACAAAATTATTTTTTATTATATTGTTTATATTGTTTAATTTATTTACATTTCTTTTAAGTTTCTTTCTTTTTTTTTTTAACGCGAAGTGATTCATTTATTTATACAATTTATGCCATATAGTCATTCACTGGATTGGTTCTTCATAAATGCCCAATGTATGCATTAGATCTTTTATGTAGGACCCATGTTCCGTAGCTCAGTTGCCAAACAGAAAGGGTCCAAGTGAACCTCAAACCATTGGTGGCTTAATATCAACAAGAGTGCTGTGATGATCGAGACCGGGGCTGGGTGCTGAATTGTTTGCTACTAAATGATGATGATGATGGTGATGATGTGGGTGTAAAGCATGAGCGTGATGATGAGCTTGTTGCTGCTGTTGTTGCTGTTGCTGTTGTTGTTGTTGTTGTTGTTGAAGCTGTTGTTGAACTTGTTGTTGTTGCTGCTGCTGATGCTGAATATGTTGTTGATGTTGGTGCATAAGCACCGGCGAACCACTGGACATGTGATGAGGCGAGGAGAGATGTATACCCGCATTTAAGCCACTAGTAGATGTGCCTGATTGATGAGAATTCGGAGTACCAGGATGACTATTGCTGCTGCTGCTATTACTGGGATTATTACTAGTGCCAGCTCCAGATGAATTCAAGCCATTCGAATCATTAGATTGATTTGCGGCTTCTTCTGAATCACTGCAGGACTCGGAAGAACCTTTCTTAATGCCGCCATTGCTTGTCGTACCATTGTGGGTTTTGACATGCTTGGCAAGATGATCGCTGCGCATGAAGCGTTTATTACAGATAGGGCAAGCGAAACGTTTCTCTCCAGTATGAGTTCTCAAATGACGTTGGAGCTCATCGGAACGCGTAAACCGTTTGCCACAGAAGAGCCAATTGCAAACAAAAGGCCGTTCGCCGGTATGCCACCTCAAATGTGCTTTAAGATGTGATGTTTTTCCATAAACTTTTCCACAACCCGGTATGTGACACGAATGTATATTTTTTTTGCGCAAATGTACACCAGCAGGACCTAAACGTTCGGCTTCTTGGCAATTCGGACAATCACAAGTAGCCCTGCCGGCATATCTCCTCTGCGATCTCGGCGAGGGAGTAGTAGGTGAAGAGGCTTGTGATGAATTAGCTGTTGAGGCTGCCGATGGCGAACTATGTGGTAAAGAAAATCCGCCAACAGTTTGACCAGGCAACATACTTTTATAGGTATCTTGAAGTAAATGTTGGCCAGTACCTAATAAATGAGCGGTATTTGAAAGCGAATGGCTAAGAGCTGAGGAATAATCAGAGCCTGCTGCGGCATAATTGGCCATGGTAGAATGCATACCAGCTCCGCCCATATCTAACCAACTACCGGCCGAATGCATATCCCACCAGCCAGTATTGACACTGGCAGCTTCAGCAGCCTTATGCGCCGAAGCGGTTACCGCGTTAAAGGGCCAATCATATGGATGTCTGGAATAAACTGATCCGAATGTCGCTCCCTCTACTTTTCCAAGGAGGCCCTGATGCATATGATGATTATCGGGAACCATGCCTGCTGTAGCTGTACTCGTATTCGGAAAATATAGATCGCTGCCATAAGCCGAAGGCGTAGTGACAGCCGCGCATGAGGAAGTTATGGGGCGACTGTAAGGATAAACGCTGAAATTATTGTCAATTTGAAAACCTTTCTTAGAAACCGGGGGCAGAACAATTAACGGAGGCAATGTTGTTTTCCCCCCAATAACTTACCTTGCAGTAATGTTGACCATTGTGTTAATGCTGCTGTTAGATAGACTGCGCGATGTCGACGCTGCCGATGACGACCCAATGCCCAAATTAACACTGCTATTTGAGGAATTCGTTGAAGATGCTGACGATATAGTGCACGGAGAATGTTGTCCGCCGGAAACGTTCGATGATGACGATGACGACGCCGGATTCGTATTGTTATTACTATTATTGCTAACGCTAGCGGGCGAAGCGGGACTTTTTTTCCAAGGATGAAATCCTTTACCCACAGCAGCATCTGCTAACGGCGGAGGAGATTTGCTGCTTAATTTATTGCACTGAGCAGCCAACATGGCCAAAGGTGTGCCTCTTAAGCTCGGGTGATCCTACAAAATTCGAAAACAAAATCAACCTTACAATCTTGTATTTCTATAATTAGATTAGTTATAAACAATGGAATTAAAACTAAGTTTTAAAATTAAATTTTATTTGCAAACATTTTCCGTATCTTTGGTTTCTGTTTCCGTACCAATATTCACTAAGACAATCATTAAATTATTTATTTAACTATTTTCTTGACTTTGTATGAAAATTACCCTCTTATACGAATCAAGTTATAGTCGGCTTTCTAACTGTCAGCATATTGTTTACGTGTTCACGTTATTCAATAGATACCCAGTAAAGATATCGCGCACTTACTTATTTATTCCATTTGCGATGTGGAAATATAGCGACAAACTGATAAGTGCCGTTGAAAACCACACTGCCTTCACTTAATGAATTTCATTGAAACTAGGGTGAACGTCATACGCTGCTTTACTTGGAAAAGCTTCGAAAGCCTTGAACACTATTGCTATTTGATCATGTATGCAAATAACGGCAAATCCGGCATAAGTATTCCATAACCGACTTTCGACTAATTAGTAAGGACCCCCATATAGGTCGTCCGAACAACACCGTTCAATACCGAAGCCGATCTTCCGGCTGTAGAAAATAGCGTGCACGAGTTAGAAGCCAAACTCATCCCAAAGTTTCTAACTCGGTTTAATACTCAGCGAAGCCATTGAAAACTGTCTTATTGCAAAAGAAAGAACTGTCCGCAACAGACTTCTGTACATATGTTACAAAATAAATAACTATCCTTCGACATATTTTTCGACAATTTGGGCTGAAACTGCGGCTCCTAAAAGTCCATTTTTTGCAATATTCCTCTCAAAGTATACAATAAAGACTGTACGCCAAACGCCGTCTTCACAGAATTAATCGAAAAGAAGCCCCACATTTTGGAAAATAGTGGGCAGCATCGTCTGGTCATTGACGGTTTTAAGAGTGAAGACCAACGCGTCTGCAATAGTAGATGGAAGAGAACAAGTCCAAGTTATTCATATCCTACGTTAAAGTGCTCCAACCTTTGCAGTCGAAGATAAAACTATTCTTCAAGTCTCAAGCCTTGATCGTTAAACCACACTCAAAACGTTTCTCATCACAAATAGTCTCTCGGTCATGAAAGTTATACAAAATCATTGGAATTCCATATGGAACATCATTAAGTTGCCAAATTTGGAACTTTCGCACCATTAACGGAAACACAATGGAAAAGATGGACTTTAAAAATATATTGGAAAAAAATGATTGAGAAAGAAACTGAGAATATTAGCAACCACATTATTGTAACGTTAATCCTAATCTTGCTTCACTGCTATGTCTAACCAATGTTGACAAAATGAAGATCAGGGAATTTGAATCCTGAGTTGATTTAGCCATGTCTGTCTGTCTGTAAGTTGTTTGTTGTTGGCACTCTCCTGGCCGCAAAAATGAAGATATCGATTTCAAGTTTGGTAGAAAGGTTGGAAGATTTTGCACGCAGGTTTCTATTGAAAATAGGACGAATTGATCGGAGCAGAAGCTTGTAGAGACGCATGAACTGAAGCCAACTTCGTTTTTCTTAATAAAAATTTGTGGGTTTTTGCTCGTTGCTCAGAAATTATGAAAGTTACAAGGCTGAAATTTTCCACTTTTCCTTTACGAAACGGTCTACACTCTACGTGCAAAAATGGAAACAATCGGCCAGGCCCACACAAAGTTACAATTGATTACATTTTTTTACTTTTCAGTTTTATGAGGTTTTATGTCGAACAGAAGATATTTTTATAGAAGTTTTTTTTATAGTTACTACGCAGTTTACTTATTAAGAAATTAATTGCTAGCATGATTTTCATATATAAGTCCAAAACGACCGTCAGAGCTTATCATAGGCACAATACATTATCCGGATGTGTTGAAGAAAAGTGAATAATTTCAAGCACTAGCAACTGTAGTATAACTAGATCAGCGCTGGATGTAGTCCTTCACTAATTTTTAGTAAACTGATTAAACTATAGTCTTGAGATCTCTCAATGGATTTTCTTCTCTATCTTTATGTCTTCTCAACTCAAAGCATCGAAACCTCAAGCTTTTCTCTTCGATCACGATTACCTTTATCGTTATAATGAAATCACTTCAATGGGCGAAAAATCAAAAATTTCGTAAAAAATATTATGCTCTTCGCATAATATGCCCGCACATCCCGAGAAAAATAAACACGCCACAGTTGAAGAGTATAAAGCGACTATAAACGAGAGATAATCCGATTTTACTAATTATTACATTAACGAAACACGTAAAAGCCAAATAGCCATCGTAGGTATTACCAATTCAATGCATGGTCTCTAAGCCATTTCGAAAAATAGATGTTACTCGTTGTAACATCGTCCACACACAAATGGGATCCACTTTGGTTCCGACAGCTTGATGCCACTGATTAGTGCAAGACTGTTGCGACATCTAAGCCTACACTACGCTTAAGCATTTCCGCATTCTTTTTTCTGTTTATCGAAAAATATTCTGCAAATTTCGGTGCGACTGCCTTTTTAACTGCCATTCATAATGGGTATTCAGGATTTTGTGCTAACGTCAGTAGTGCTTTCTCACTAGTTTTTTAATCGCTTTAATAAAGTCTGCTTTTGTGTGAGAGACGAATTTAAATAAATTATTAACATATGTAAATGTATGACAACAACCTGACGCAGCGAACACCACGAGTAAAAGTTGTCAAACTACTAACAATGTTAACAAGAGTGACACAAACAACAGGTACAACAATGAAAAAGGCAAAAAATAATTATTTATATATGTAAAAAAAAAAAAAGTGAAATGAATTCATTTTATATTACAAGTTTAAGTAAACTTTTTCTTTTACCGCTTTTGTGTTATAGTTTTGGTGGGTAGATTACGAAGGCGTAAAGTCTGTATAAACTGTAACATTTGTTTTCTATGTACGTATCATTTAATTATAAATGAATTTATAAATTTAACAATAAATATTTAATTCATTCACTTTTAAATTAATAAACATATTCGGAGTCTACTTCGCCGTACCTTTGCCATTCATTGCATATATATACAGCACAGAATGGTTTTCAATTTGCCGAGTTATTAAGAGACGCACGGACAAACGCATCAAACAGTATACATTAAGCAAGAAAGAAGAGCGTGTACATTTCGGTTTTTAGCCCTAATAAGGAATGAATTCCTCGCCGAGGAAAGTATTTGTGGGTAAAAAATATTCTTCCTCGACAATTATAGTACAATTGATCTTTTAAGTCTTTCAAAGATTTCCAACATATAGAAAGTTTCCCTTGCGAAACCCCATATAATATATTTATTTGTTTACAATTGTAATTCAAGTTCACTACAGAAGCAGCCGAACAGGTATCGGACTCTTAAAAATAGATCTTAACCTTACGGTTACGGGTTACGACAAACTTTTATAAAGTATTAATGAAGAAAGAACAAAATTAAAAAAATTAATTAAATAAATAAATAATTATGATTGGAGTGAGTCCACATTAATCCCTATAGATATGCAACATATTTACTGTGCTAAATTTGGATCACAAAATTGAGTTTAAACGGCTAAGACTTCCCATTTTTATTAAACTTAAACTCTTAAGTCGGGTAGAAGAAGTGATGCAGGGTAATGTATGGTCGGCCTTGCCCTTCTATCACATGTTAACTTATCTCATTAAGACATCATTTTTGTTCTTGTTCTATTTGTTTTCCCCAACGGATATTACATATCACCACATATACATCTGTAGATGTAACGGTAGTGATTAGAAAGGACTCTAGCTAGAGGATGGGGAAAAATACTGAGTAAGCGGTTGACTTGACAGTGGGTACACCTGCAATGATGAGAACGACAACGACAAGTAAATTGCTTCAAAGGCGTGGTTAAAAAATGAGCAGTCGTGGTAGTGCATCGTACGGTACCTGCCCATCTCTACAATATGAGAGCGGGAAAGCTCACGAAGCTGAATAATCCTGCTAAAGGACTCGTTTGGTCGACAAATCTCTTTTATCTCTACAGAGTACTTGTTATGTCGTTGTGTACATTATGTGTACGTCAGGTTGTCGCACTCTAGTAATTGTCTGGACATGTTGATAGGTTTGCGCGTAATTAAATCATTTATTCACGTCAACTTGCAATTATGTCATGAAATGCTTGAGCTCATTTAGCAGGTGACATTTCTATTGCCGGACTTAAGTAGATGCTGGTTGTAAAAAATTCAGTCTAAGCCGAATATATTGCGCCTCTTGTTGATGTTGTTGTTTTACTCCTTTTTTCCAAATTGTTTTCAAGACAACTCTGTTTAAAGTGCAGTGCAAACAGCTAACTATTTTCAAACTACAGTGAACTAAATTATGAATTCAATGCAACTATTTATTATTCTAAGAAAAAAAGACCCCCGCCCGACAACTTTAGCCTATAATAGCGTAACTTTACAACTTTTGGAAACATATTGCGGAAGCGAAACCATAAAGCGGTTATTTGTTGATAATTATCTGTTATGCCCATCAGCTGCACATTTGATCTTCAGCCAGTAACGCCAATAAGTTGTTTACCATTCACTCTATGTCACTCTTTCTCTCTCTCTCTCTCTCTCTCTCTCTCTCTCTATTTCTGATAATACAGAAAGTGCTTTGGTAACATTCATCTAACGATCATAAAATTAACTTCAAACAAATGGATTTAAAAAGCAAAACTTGAAATATTTCGGAACTTGATTTAATCTAAATTTAATCTTTGTCGGGCCGGTAATCCCTAGTATAGTATATATATTTATATTCTCTCTTTTGAGAAGAAATCGCATAACCATTTCACTTGACTTTGTATAACCCATGAATACAGTTTAGTGACTTCGCAAATCATTTTGTGATAAGCAGACATCAGCCGTCCATCTCTTCGTATGTTATACGCATTTGGAAATTTTGCAGAGTTCGTAGAAAAGAGACGGAAACTTGATATAAATAAAAACACTATGTGCCGTTTCAACTCGAAATATTTCAATGTTTTTATTTCATCCATTGCTGCAAAAAAAAGTGCAAAAAGGATCATGTCCGCCTAAGTGGCGAAGTCGGCAAAAGATCTCGACTAGCAGCTCAATTGTCGTGGGTTCAAATTACAAGTGCGCGTAGAGTTTTCAATAAGGTCGATTACCTTAGACGCTAATGCTTCCAACACCTTAGTCTTAGAATTTATTTCTCTGGTTAATTTATTTAAAATAATAATAAAAATAAACGAAGCTCGTCTTTAAAGTTTTGGTTATTTAACTATTATTCACCTTTTATTGAATTTTCGAAAAATGTTTATATATACGGCATTTGGCGCTTTAAGGTCCCAGTGATTTGATTCTACACTTCACTTTAAATAATTGCACGTGTGAGAAGGAAGGCATTTTCCAAGTTATTCTTCCGCAAATATTAAAGAGAAGCCGAATGGCTTTTGTCGTGCAGCCAAGCTAGGGATTTATGTGACTTCTCTTTTACTATTCCTTAATAGTGATGCATTATATAGAATCACCATACAAGTGAATGGTGATTTTGTGATTTCCCTTTATTCCACATATTCGTTCTCGTAATTTTTATTGAAAAATTATTTCACGTAAATGACTCGGCTCTGAACACTTTTCCACACATAAACTTGCTCTTATTTCTTTAATAACACCAATAATCTTGTGGAATAGGGTCACTCAGAGTTCAGAGTTCATTAGAGTAAGCCGGTGCTTCAACATAACTCCAAAAACAAAAAGTACAACAAACTTATATCGTGTGATGTTCATGGCAAGCTCGCATAGGCATTTTTGGAGATTACTTCAAGGTCGTTGAACTTTTCCCCCGTTAAATTGATTTTGTTATGAAATTTATGGTATGTTGCACATGTCGTCTAAATCGATATCATCTAATTTTTGCTATACAAAAAGCAATTATCATGTTTCTGGGGCTTTCTGCATTGATGGTAACTGCAATGCCATTTCCATGTGCAAAGATGATACTTTCAGGTGACAAGCTACGCGCAAAAGTCCTTTAGGAACATTAGATGTGTTCGCTTTACATCAGAGGGGCATGAATGTTTATATACGAAGCCATTTAATTACATACGAGTTTCATTCTACATCTGCGGAACGTAACCTCGGGTTCATTCGTTTTCGTAACAAGTTTTAATAATTCCTGTACGCCGTCCAACTATAATTATATATTGTATCTCAGAAATAACGGTAAAGTCCGAACAATATCCGAATCACTATCAAAAGTGTGTTTTCTTTTCAATTTATTATCGGAGCGACGAAATCGATGACCACAGATAATAATAATAACAACTTTTCATCTAAGAGTATCGTTTAAAAACGCAAAGCTCCCAGGAACGGATATCGTAGCAGTTATTACATCAAATTGTAAGCATGGAATCGAGGAACTTTTTAACATGCCCTCGTAGATTCTCACTGCGTTAGCGGCTATTATTAACAATGGACAATTACCTAATCTATAAAAGTTTAAGTCAAATTTCTACTTTCCATTCGAATTTCGTGACGATTTTATCTCTATTTATAATGCAATGCAATGCATTCATCTCAGCTTATTCTAAACGTTTCTTCTTTCTTTCTATCCATAATTCTTACACGAAATCGTGAAATTCGTTACATGTAAGCTTTTGCATTTCTTAACTCAAAATTAAACTTGAATTTAATTGCGGCAATTATTCTGTCGACATTGTTGCACTGGTTAATTTTTGTTACACAGAGTTGCGATGATTTGGCGGCTTTCGTGTATGCACCGAATTTCAAGCATTAATGGAAAAGTAATAGTAGTAGTAGTAGTAGTAGTAGTAGTAGTAGTAGTAGTCGTCTTAGAAAGTAAAGCCACCAACTTTCCTCTGAGATCTGGTTCACGATTTGCTTTGTAAATTTATATTAAGATCAAATGCATTTATAAATAGTTTTAGTTTTTTGCTTCATGCCTACGATGCTATTTCTAGGTATTTAATAGGTAATAAGCCGTTAAGAATATATATGCGGATAAACTTAATCGCTAAGAATATTCGTATGCTAGGTACGTAAAATCTTTCTGAACATACTGTATGTACAAGTAGCTTAAAGCTTCTTCCCTGTTAACTAAATTGTCCTACCATTTACGACCGACCGACTGTCTGATGTTGTATGCTCTTACAGCAGCTATATTGATAATGGTTTCAAATTAAACGCAATGTGCGATGTGATAAATTGTTAGGCAATGAAACTAACACTATGCTGCTTGTATAATACTTTGCTCCCGGAGTCGAAATGCAAGAACGAAAAAAAAAAAGAAGCACAAGAAACAAGAGAAAAAGGTGTAGTACAGAAATAACTAGAAAGTTTTTTTTTCTTTTTTGGCTTTTTCTAGTAAAAGAGAAAATATTATCATTATTATTATTATTATTATTATTACTATCATTGTTATTATTGTTGTAGATGCATGACTTTAAAGAATAGAAATAGTATATCGGCCAACGTGCAGGAAAAGAAAAATCCACACAAGTGTCTATAATATGTTAAAATGTTACGTTTGGGACTGTATGTGGTTATAGGAGTATCTTGTACTTTTTATTGTTCTTATAATGTTATGGGAAAACGTGTTCCCATTGTTTACGTAGACACTGGCGCCAGTTCGACGTACGATTTTGATTGACCGAAACTGAATCCTAATTTCATTTTATGAATAATGAATTGTTTTCCAATTTGTGCCGGTCGTTCGTCTTTCTCCCAATTTTTTTTTTTTTTCTTATCCTTCATTCTACCGCCTAAAAACCAATACCGTGTTCGCAATGCATTTACAAGAGATGCAACAATGCACACAACAACAACAAAAGGTATTGGCCACTAATGGGCTTTCATACTACTGTAGCTAGCAACTCATTACAGCAAACCGTCTTGTGATAAATCTCTCACACCAAACAAAAGGCTGAACAAAGCTGATCATAAATGTGGATTTGTTTCAACCACCCGCTAACATCAAAGATTAACACGTGAGCGTTGTATGCGATGAGTTTTGATTTTTATTTATTTATTTATTTATTTATTCTGTTTCATTCCACTCAATCCATCCATTTCCTCTCTCATCATATGTAGTTGTTTTTTGCTTGTTCATTAAAATGTTCATTTTAAATTTTTTATGGCCGTTTGTACCCTAACAGCTCAACGAGCTGTCAACTTGCATTGACTTTTGTATTGTTTTGTGAGTGCCGCTAGAATGGAAAAAACACATAAAGAGTGTACGCTTGATTTCCTAGCTATCTACTTACCCAACTACCTACCTACTTACCTACCTACCTTCTTGCCTATCTACTGGCCCGGTGTAAGTATACATACGAAACCATTAACAATATGACACCTGCTGTGAAAATTATGACACCGCCTTTATTGAAGTTTCAACTTGTTGCCGCTATAAGGGAGAAGGTGCTGAAGGTATCGTGTTCATCGATGGTTCAGGTCCGCTTTTCTTTCTTTTTTTTTTATTTTTTTATTTTTTTTTTAACACATTACAAATTTCATATCGATGTTAACACAAATGTTACAACCATTAAATCACCACTTGCAACACCAATTTATGATAAAAATGTTTCCATATATATACATAAAATGGTTTTCTAACTTTTTCTCTCTCGAATACATAAACCTTTGTTCTCTTGACGTAAAAGGAAAAATTTCTTCAGATCGAC
Source organism: Glossina morsitans morsitans (assembly GCA_001077435.1). Taxonomy (NCBI): domain Eukaryota; kingdom Metazoa; phylum Arthropoda; class Insecta; order Diptera; family Glossinidae; genus Glossina; species Glossina morsitans. Next base: position 17,270 of record CCAG010004612.1, on the reverse strand, counting down.
CTATTTTGCCAACTATATATAGTCAGCGCCGTTGATTCCATGTTTTGTAAATGGTCTTTTGCTGCCTTGCGTCATAACGGACGACCTAAAAGCTTAAGCACAATAATAAAGAAAGTGCGTATAAAAATCCCTCAGACAAATCGTGGAATAAAAAATATTTCAGCAGAAAACAATGCCGCTAGACATTCGCTTACTTCTTTCTCCTATTGTAACAGACGGATTCAATTTTTGTTTATCGAATGCAACGAACAAACTTTTTTCGATATCAAGCGATGAAATTGTTTACGTGGTAATCGCAGACTCACACTCGTGGAGATTTTTTTCTCGCCTTTTATTTGTCGGGAAAAAATCGTTTTCTCAACGGCATACTTAGTTTGGATTCCAACTTTGCTCTGGATAACACTTGTAAACTACAACCCAAGTAAACAGAAACCTGAAGAAGAACATTTGTTCGTATATGTTAAGAGTATGTTCATTAGGGATTCTGTGCATGTTAAATAGTTACCGTATATATAGATAATTCACTTAATCTATATTCATATGTGCTGGTATTTAGAATTAATGTAGAACTACTACTTGTACGATTGCTTCCCTTCTTACGTATAATATTGTCTTGGGTACAAGCTTAAAGGAACTGTTTAGGATAGAACGATTCCTAAGCACACAAATGGTACGCTGAAGAGTTTTGTCTTTTACATTTGCATTGGAGTTCACGATAAGTCGAAAATTCTCACGAATTTACTGCAGTAGTTAATATTTTCGATCTCTAAGAGTTACTTTGAAGTGGAGCCTGACTTTGATTGAAAAGGTAACTACAGTCTTACGGTCTGGATAGTGATCTATGGATTTCTATTTGTTATCGTGTTTAACTAGTTGACTGTTTCGACCTTCTTAGCGACATGCTCGTGTACTTGTGAAAAGCGAAATATGTTCAATATGAAATTAGATTGTAATCAATCGACTTGATAAAAGGACACAAATATTTTCGAATATACATTACTATGGCAAATACACGTTAATGATGACAAAATTTTATGAGGAAATCTGACAAGGACGGATGGACGGACACGCACTTATACATCGTACACAGTTAACTGGTTAAGCATCCGATTAAATGTATTGAAAGAATTTAAAGAAAAGTGGCGAGTAACGCATGGACCTACAATTAAGCGACTGCCATGTTTACCATCATGCCCAAGGCTATATGTAATTTTGTGGAGCAGTTTGGGACAAGATTTTTATGAGAGACATTGCACTAAAGACACCAGAAATTCTTCCACAAGATCAATTACGATTCCATACGTGGGCACATAAGAGGTTGCAGCATCCCCATTCATTGGGCGGTAAGCTTTCCCGTTCAACATTCGATATTCGATTTAAATTAGCAAAGAACTCAAAGCTATTTTAAAATATTTAATGCAGGAAAGAGTTTATTACAGAATAGTTATTAAGCAAGGCGCTCATTATTCGAAAATCCTTTTAAATTGCAAATCGATTTAAAAATTAAAATTTCCATTCATTTACAAGAGTATAAAAAATATTTCAAGTGACTTTTGAATGCATACGTAGCACTTAACTAAACTAAAAAAGTTTACCGCTTTCGCTTGGTAATGGCGCCGCAATGCAAATAAGAAAACAAAAAACAAGAAGAAGAAAGAAAAAAAAAAAAAAAAACTTTAAACAAAATTAGTTTCATAAACTTAGAGCGCAAACATTGCTACCGTTTAGATGAAGTAATAGGGAGGTGTTTACGGAACGGTAACCAACAACGCCACCACAATAACTGCCAACAATTTTATAGACAATTAAAAAGTTCACTGGCTATAATGGTTGAAATTATCCACCGAATGAATGTGAGTGAAAAGTTAGCCTAAAGCGAGTAAAGAAATAGACAACAACCACAATAACAAATAACAGCAGCACTAACTAAGGACGTATGCTAACGACTTAAGTGCAATTCAATAACCTTGCCAAAAGTGCTTAGTAAAGTATCCAAGCAAAAAAAATACAAAAAAATAAAAAAATAAAAAAAACGTCAGTTAGTTGAAATGACGTACCGTTTGTCAAAATTAGTGTGGCAAAGCCCAATCAGCGAGCGTGTTGCCTGAGGATATCGTATGTCGGTTTTGCTTGGTGGTGTAAAGTTTGGTCAGCTTGTTTTGCATACAGGTTTCATTTGTAGATTTTAGTTATGTTCTAAACTAAGCAGATAAACATTAATGCTTAGAAACGAAGTAGCTAACATGAGTTGGGCTTTTGCAGTATCTGTTCTTACCATTTTATTTTCTTTGTCTAGTTTAATTTATTGGCTTTTAATTTTTTTGTTTCTTCTCTATAATTTTTTGAGTTTGTTAGCGATTCTAAAATTAAAAGAAGCGTGGGAACAATTTTTTTATTTATTTATATATACATATATATATATATATATTTTTTTTGTTTTTTATACTTCATCTTCATTATTAATGTAAGCGGCGGACGTAGCAGCAATACATTGCGCAGTTTAGATTCTGTTCGTTGTTGCTATTATTATTTAAGCAAGCATTCAACTCACCGCATTGCAGCAGTAGCCTATACAGCAGTTTTTTAAAAAGGACTTTCCAGCAAAGGCAAGACCACATCATCCATAACAGCAACGACAAAACAAACTTAATTTAGTTAAACTTCGAAAGAAAAGAAATCTAAAAATAATCATAAAAAAGAAAAAAAAAAAAAAAAAAAAACCTTACTTGGCCTTGCTTAAAATATTAGCTCAACAACAATCAACGTATTTTTATTTAATTTTCAACCACTGACTCTTTACGAAATTGTGTCTGTTCTTTGGAAATAAGTCAGCCAGCCAGCCAGGCATACAGGCAATCATTTTGTTTAAAAAGAAAAAACAGTCGAAAAAAATGAAAACCTTACGCACAGTGTTGTTGACTTGCTGTTGTTACTTGTTGTTGTTGTTGTTGTTGTTGTTGTTGTTGTTGTTGTTGTTGTCGACTTGCTGTTGTTGGCCAAAACTCATTAACAGTAAACAAACGAACCACGGCAACAACAAAAATTCTTTCAAAAAAATATTAAAAAATTAATGGAGTTTCCATGAAGAGAGAGAGCAGTAAGCTAGCCTCCACGATACTACCAGCACCAACATCATCATCACATTTTTCGAGTAATTTTCAAGTCTTTATTTTTATCAATTTTTTTAACTTCTTAAAAAAAAAAATTAAGAAATCTGCTGTAAAGTTAGTATAGATAATTACTCTCAGATGTGTTCCTTCTAAAAACAACTACAAGAACAACAACAACCAAAAAAAAGAATAATGTTTTATTTTCATTTTTTTTTTTTTTTTTGTTTCAGAACTTAGACCGAAAAGCCAATGTAGTCTGCATGTGTTAAAGGGCTGTTAAAATGCCCTTAGTTTGTTCTCACATTTAATGCGCTTGGAATAAGAACCTAACGAAGAAAAAAATGCGATAAATTTAATTTTTATTTTTGTATTTTTCACTCTTGTCCTTCTCTTCTTTCACTATAATAATAACTTCAATGTTCCTTTATGGTAAAGCTTGGGTTGCAAATTATTATTTTACTTTAGTGTAATTTTATCAGGGTAAGGGATGGCCTGCAAATGACCGCGTTAAGTATCAATATGACATGATTTACAACTGACCACTACGCTCCGTTATTCATTAGGCTCGGACTTCAATGCTTTATATTTAAGCAAGTCGGTGTCATTTTCAACGTCATTGCAATAAATACGAGGGGGAAAAATGACAGAATTAAATTTATATTTTTAAAGAAAATCGTACACATTATGAAATTGTCTCTTAACGTACTAATGTCGTTCTAATTAATTCCGCGTACAGTTCATAATGGTTTCCTCCCGCCTCTCCCTCCCCCTCATGACAATCCAATTTTTTTCGCTATCCATTGCTAGTCCCCAAATCGGCTCAGGATCTCTAGGTTGCGTACGGTTCTTTTCTTTCCCGGCCAAATGATGATACAATACTTTGTTTACTCTGTTATCGTAAAAGCTGTTATCGATAAAAGTGTTTCCAAGTTCAAACAATGCAACATCAAAGTCTATGATTTTTGCTCTTTCGATAATCTACCGAGCGCAATGAGGACAATTTCGAAATTGTTTTGAAGTACAGCGATTACCATATATGCGATGGGTCTGAATGCGACAAAAATTTTAGGGGTTTTTAGAAAACTTTCGAAAAAGTTTTCTTGAATAAGATAAACTTTTAATGCGCGGCGACACATTTTGGTCATTTCTTTCAAACGAAGACCGACAAATGCGGATGAAGTCGGACCTTGATAACTGATTATGGTCCTCAACGAAGGATGAGGGTTATTTATATTCATTTCTGTCAAAGCATTTGGAACACTTAGACTTCAAACACCCGATAAAGATTCAAGCATGCCCGTCTGTATAGATGTGTAATGCTGCACGTGGTAAACATTCGCCTGGTGGTAGAAAGGAAGCTTTCTGCTTGAAGTTTGACAGAAAAATCGGAACCTCTTGAAGGCAAGTATTTATTGAAAGTTTGCATTAAAATTGAGCTAAATCGGTTAAATGATACGCCCACAACATAACATAACCTGCTATCAGCTCTGTTTTCATATAAAAAAAAAATTTGGGCTCTTGCTCATTACTCATAAATGACAACCGTTACGACGAGAAATATTTGCATTTATTTTCGATGGATTTCGTCGTGCAGCAGTTGTACAAAAAAGGCAAAACTCGGTCATGCCTACCCAATAATATAGAAAACAAAATATTTCATTCTCATGCAATATCAGTCGTGAACCGTTCTACCCATGCTTGTCTGTCCATCTGACCATATGTCTGTTAATTATTGTGGCAAACGGACTCAGGGACGCAAAAATTGAGACATCTGCTTTGGATACACAATACACATTTCCACTTTTATTCTATAGAAGTAAACAAAAAAACCAGGCATGCCCATCAATGAAAATTTGAAGATTTTAGATTTTATTTTAAGTCCTGTTTAGAATCAAAATGATAAGCGGAGAAGACTGCGGTTGCAGCTAAATGCAAGTTTCCTAATTGTTTTAAAAATGGTGTTAACATGTAATGGTGTTAATCATTTGAGAAGCTAAGCGCTACAGGCGTATAAAATAATAATAAAATAAAATACCGCTTAAGGATTTTTCATTCAATGGTAATAATTAAAGGGGAAAATTAAATTAAATTAACTAATTAAAAGAGAAATGTTTAACACTCAACACTCAAGACCTATTCGATTTGATGCCTTCAAAGAGAGCGAAGACAGCGAGCTGATTGTTATCTGGTGTCATTATTGTCAACAGATCCGTATAATCAAAACTTAACAAAATTGATTTAATTTGCTTATCGGCTTGAATACAAAGCGTTTAATTGTATCTATATAGGAGAAAATTATATTAAATTATATTAATTATTTAATAATGTATAAAATAAAAATGAAAAAAAAAAAATAAATGAAACAATTATTAAAAGGTTGACACACATACGTCAATATCTTAACATAAATCAGATCTGATGCAAATTAAATTGTGCACTGAATAAATATACATGTAATCGTATGTAAAACACAAAACAAGTACATAACGTACAACTAAACGAGCATTGCAATCTCAGGCAATCAACTAGCGATTGCTGCTTACTCTCAACTGAATGCATTTAATATTGAATTAATAGTCGAACAATTAAAAACAAAAAATGTTGTATTTGTTCTATTTTTTTTTTGTTTTTATTTTTTTCCAACATGCATAACTGCATTACTCCATTCCCATGTTTAGACGCATGGTGTACATAAATATATTTACATATTTAAGTATCACAATTTATAAGTTGAACTTCCCCCTTCCACTTTCTGAAAGCAATTACGAATTAAGTACTCGACAGTTTCAATTAAACCGCTAAAGCCACAACAACACACTGTTTTCTTTAATTTTTTTTTTTTTATTTCTCCCTTTTGTACAACTACTACAACATACGATAGATTAAACCTTAGACTGTGAGTAAAAACTATTCAACATATGTATCTAAAGTAAAATCAAGTTCTATTTAAAACTTTACATTACAATTCATTTAAAGCCTATTCGTGTTATAATACGAATGAGTATAAAGTTGTTGGTTGAAGTTTTTTCCTCTTTTTGTTTTTTTTTTTCTCTTTCGCCTTCTTAACTATCCAACTATCTAACTAACCGGATCAGTGCTGAATAATTGTGGCTAGAGTAAAGACCAAAGTAATAAGAGTGCTATATACAATGAAGAGCGAGTTTTTCAAACACTCCTCACCCTCATTTGATATATACTTCAAGGCACTTTTCGAGCGTTAAAAGCGATTAGAAAAGTTTAAGTACACGCTCGTGCACATACAAGTCTACCGGGTCATTTCCAATATCCACTTACTCATATAAACTTATATACTCTATATATATATATATATATATATATATATATACACAACATAACTAACACTCGCTTGCCTGCGTAATATTCTAGTATACTAAATATAACGAATTATACATCAAACCTAACACACCCATGCGAAGCGACGATAAGCATAGAAACACTTAAACGTTTAAATAACTACAGTTAGTTAGTTATTCAAGTTCGATAGCAACTAGACTTGCCATAAAAAGTCAAGTGTTGATAGCGTAAAAATTGTTTTGCTTTTTCTGTTCGAATTTGTTTCAACTTAATTTTATGCTTTCGTTGAAACATATATAAACATAAAAATTTAATAATTAAATTTAAAGACAAAAACAATTGCCGAAAAATCAGAGCAAAGTACATTTACATTTATATAGCGCATAAGGGAAAGCTTGAAAGGTGGGTAGGAAGAGCGGTTTTCTTTCTGCGACTTTTGACCGCTTGCTACAATTAGCAGACTGTGTTTCGTACGGCTATTAAGAAACGAGTTCCAATTTTAAAAACATTTGAAAAATGCTCTAAACATCAAACTTTAGATGCGAAAATCAATGAGAAAACGTTGGTTTAGTTTTATAAGAGTCGCGATCGTCAAGTCGGCGTTCCCGGTTTCAAATCTGAGTACGGTAAAGTTTACGTTTGTCATTACTATAATGAGTGCTCAGCGAGTAAAGGCACAACACTTACCGCTTGGGCACACATCCACTAGGCTGCAGCCACCACGCTATCCGTTTCTCTTTTGTTGGTCAAAGTAAAAAAAACAATTTTGAACTGAGTTCTGAAGGAGTTATGATATATTCTCCCCTTTTATTGTGCGAAACATGTGTGTCAATATGTGTGCCCAATAATTCGATTTTTCGAATCAAGTCAATATGTTCCTAAAACTGCGATTGCCTGGCGCATTTTCCTCGAGATAATGTTTTCCATCCACGGCCGCGTCATGGGCGTGCCTCAATTCGCAACGATCGTCTTCAAATGTTAACAGCACACTCAGTATACCCATACTACCCTTTTTAGTGAAACATATTGGATTGTTTTTGGTTTGTTTGGTTTGACTTCAGTTCTCTTTTCTTTTAATTAATATTTGAAAAAATATCCCATGAGTTTGACTAGAAAATGAATAAATGGAGCTACAAACGATATCTGAAATCAGTCTGTTCAGAATTAAGGGACGCTAATTGTACGGACTCGAAGCAATGCTATAAAAATATGGTTCTCTTGCTAGAGCTACTATGCCGATCGAAAGTTACATAGAAAGATATGAAAATGATATCAATCTTCTTGCAGGGTTGTTTCAGTTTCTTCCATATTGCGGACATGCACATAAGCAGAACACGCCCAATTTTTAATCTCGCATTCTTAATCGATTGAGGAATGTCTATGTCGAATTTCAGGTTGTTAAGTGAGTAAATAAGTAAGTAAGTAAGTAAGTAAGTATACATCATCGGCATATCGAAAACCAGGCCCCGTAGAGAAAACGTAAATGATTACAAGTATTTGAAGGACTTTTCATATAAATAAAAGTTACAAAAGAATTTTGGAAGACTGCATCCTTTCTAGCTGCTTTTTTCAAGATCGAAAATTAAAAAGTATGAAAATGGCATACCCGGTAGTTCTAAGGTCAATTAATATACCGGCCGTTGCAATAGACATCTCATGGCACATACAATTTTCATCATTATTTCTTTATTTTAAATTGAACAAAACTATTAAATCATTTCGGAAAACTATTGTATTAAATATTTGATAAATAATCTGAAATCTCTCCTACCTAATTAACTTTTATTTATTTATTTTTTTGTTTTGGTTGAATGTTATTGCAGAAAAATATTTAAAAAATTACCCATAAACTGTTTTATCCTTTACACTTACACTTGTTTTAAGGAAATTTTTTATTGTATATTGTAAGGAAAAAATAATAAAAAAAATTACGGTCGACTAATGTTTTATCGTGATTATAATTGCATCTAGTGTACCATTAATATAAATCATAAATAGCAATTATAAACACGAATATGATGAATATATATATATATACGTATGTATATGACAAGACGTAAACACACATAAACATTATATATATATATACACGTAGGTATATGACAAGACATAAACACACATAAACATTATATATATATATATATATATATATATATATATATATACAAAAGGAATTAAGGTCTGTTAGTAAAAGCATAAAAGTCCCCATAGAGCGAATCTTGAATACCAAACACACCCAAAATGATATGCAAATATATATATATATGCATATATGTCTACTAAAATGACGTACTTGCAATATCTATCTATCTATGTATGCTTAGGAGCTGATTGCAATTATGAGGTATTTCGTCATCAATATCTTTGTGTTTACCCGAAAAACTTTTAGGCTGGTTAGGTTAATTTTTGAATGTTACAAACAGATATAATATGATTAGTATATGCTACATTTAACCAACGGCAGTAGGCATGAAAACAGACTTAAACAAGCAAAAATATATAAAAACGATAAAAACCATTAATAATAATAATAATAATAATAATAATAATAATAATAATAATAATAATAATAACAATAACAAAATCATAAATTTGTTAAAAGTCACGCAAACGAAATTAATAAATACAAATAAATAAAGATACAAATGAAAAAAGAATTTCCAGAGATGGTTTTTTAAACACACAGGAAAGAACAGTTAGTCTTATTTGCAAAAAAAAAAAAAAAAAAAAAAAGGCCAAAAGAAAAGCCATTAAAACGGGAATTCATTCTGTTTTTTTTTTTTTTTTTTGTCTTATGGTTCGGTTTATTATAATTGCAAGTTATTCTGTTAATGCAAGCAATGTAGGCATGTGGGTGTGTTAGCCTAATTAGATTAATATTTGGAAAAGAAATTTCATAATTCACTCTCAACTTGTGCGAATTTACATAATTATTTCGCAGAAATATTTAAAACTGAATTCATTTCAAGAAATATAAAATAAAAGACAGCACAAAATCGTGCATTGAGTACAGTTTTAAAGAAAATATGTGGAAAGCGCAGAGAACAAACCTTAATATCCATGACGTTAAATTTGCTTTATTTACTGGCTTTGTGACGCGAGGCCTAGCAAACTCTAGATCAACAGCTACTTCCACTTTCCACACTTGATTTATTATCATCAACAACGAAAAATGTATTTGATGACAAACTTCGCATTCCCTCTGCCTCAACTTTTGTGACCATAGACATTTCAACGTCAAATAACAGAGATAGAAAAATGAACAAAGGAACCTGACCCATATGATTATGCATCTGAAACTGATTACGAAAGAACGGTAGGAGCTCCGTACTTTCGAAGCGAAAGCATTGACTTGATGACCTGCTTATTATAATTGCATTAATCTCAACAAGTGGCAATCCGAAGGACACAAGTCTGGAGCAAGTTACGCTGTAATCAAGAAAAGTTTCCAGTTCAAGTTGAAGATCCCTTCCTCGTCACGGATGGACAGACGTATGCGAAAGTATGTATCTCACATACCGCTTTCTAAATGCCTCATAGCTTACTGTCCTTTTATCCCAAGCCAACTTAATCACTTTCCGAGCTTGAGCTGCATTTTTTCCCAGTTCAAAATAAAATAATATGCACAGTGCATAAATGCCAATCATATCTTTATCTATCTAGTATCTACTGAACGAGAGCTTTAAATGACTGAAACAAAATTTCGGAAAAAATGAGCACGAGATGTACATTTTGAAAATTCACCAAATGCAACACATAAGATTTATTTGTGCACGTGTTATATACATTTTGAGTCAATCTTTCTTGGTCTTTTTTTATACGATTTAAACGCGCTTAAGCACGCTTTCAACTCATTGATCGCTATGGACCTGCTGACCATTTCTAACATACGCTAGCGACAATTAAGCTCCCTGTCATTCTTATATCGTCCTTGATGTCCATATCTGATCGACGTTTCATTAGTCTAAGTGCTTCTGATGGCTTGGTGCTGTGTCAACGATATACTAATCGAAGAAGAACTTGATATAGACACAGTTTGTGTTATGTGTCACTTTCTGAATCGATCGGTGCGCCCGTCCGACCTTTTGTTTTGTTACACCGACGTGCTTTAAGTCCAAGAACGAACGCTATTGAAAATGATTGCGATCAGATGACCTTCTCAATGCCTTATTTCGAAAAGTCGTTATATGAGTCACTGTATTAAACGAAATGGTATAGAGCATTTAAGGACCGGTCGTGATCCACTAAATCTAGAATATTAACTGAAATATTCGAAAATGCTTTCGATCGTCATAAATGAAATATTCCTGACCTTACTATCGTCTACGCGCAGGGATAGACGGTGCTATGACTCTTTGCAAAATTTCTGCACAATCACTAACTTATTCATCTAATTGCACTTGTGTTCCTTTAGAATGGAAAAATTTTGTTTATTTCAACCACAAAATTGTGTTAATAAATCTGTAAATGGACAAAAACAAAAGTTTTCTTCAGAAATAAATAGAAATAGAAATAAAATGTTTTCAAAAGAAAGAAAAAAAAAAAAAATGTTTTACTTAAAAATTCTTGCAACAAGGACTTGTGAAAAATAATCCGGATTTTTTTTTAAATATTTTTAGTGTAAAGAAATTACATCTTAGACGAGGACAATAAGCAAAAGTCGAGTACATAGCGCATGAGCCAAAACGCAACAAAACAAAAAACTAAAGAAAGAAAAACCTCTTAAAAATTCCAAACATAACGTGTTTTAATGTAAAAACATTACTACAATTTAAGTTGCAAATCCAGAGTTTAAAACATTTCTCTTCTTTTTTTGTTTTTAAGCAGCTTACGATTATACGAATGTAAACAGGGACATGTATAACAAAAAGAAAGAAATGAATAAATAAATGTATGTGTTTTACTTTGAAATTCATCGAAAACTTCCCCGTATAGGCTGGATTGAGTTTATGCGGTTCTTTCTTTCATCACAATATCCTGCAGCGATAATTACACTGCACTGCACTGCACTGCACTTTGAAATCATTTCATACGCTTTATAATATATAAGTAAGTGTATATGCGCGGACATATCTATGCGTGCGTGTTCGTTTCGTATGTATGTGTTTTGTGAATTTATACTCTGGCTCCCTTAAATCTAACCTTAATTTCTATTTTGATTTGTTATATTAAGGAAAATGTAGCAAATTAATGATATGCCATTTATTTAGGTAGCGGATGTCTTCTAATAGGCAACCGCAAACCTTAATTTAATGGCATTGCATTCAATATTCTGAAATTCTTCAAACAAGAAAACAAAAAAAAAAAAATAAATAAATAAAATACAAAGGAAGAAAAAAAGAGCATTAAACATTTTGAAACTGTTAGTTATATTTATCACGTATTATGTGTATTTAAATCCGAATAGCGGCATGACGTCTTTGACCTTTATTTTTGAATTCACCTTTTATTACTTAGATCGGGAAGAGTATAAAAATTCATTAATACTTTTTTCATAACATATAAGCAAGCATAAAGTGACATATGTACGTGTGTGATTGTGTGATTGTGTGAATGCAAACACAGCTTGTTTTCTCCTTCGCTCAACTTTTTTGTGTTACAAAAGTTTATGGAAAGCATGTGTGAAAGGAAATCCTTTAAAGCGATTTTCAGATAAGTTTTCTCTTAGCTATCAAAAAATCAAAATCATTTACTTGCCATCAAATTTTCTGGATCTCAAGCAGATAAAGTTATATCGCTTCTAAGTCTTATTGAATTTCGCTTTTTTTTCTTCTTCCAATTTATTGTCAATTTTATCACAGTTGCGAATGCATCATGTGTATGTTCATAAACTGACTCAACGCTTTTTACATTTATTGGGAACAACTATTGTGAACATTTATTGTCTAAAGTCATGGGTATTTTAACGACTGTACAAGTTCTATCACCAGACGAGTGACAGACGAGCACAGGCACATACTTAATTTGGATCTAAATTTCGTTCTTATCAAGAACATGTATATTTCACGATATCTCTGGTATGTATATTAAGAGTTGGAAATTGCGACTAGAGCCATTTTGAGAATAAATTAAGTGGTGGTGGTGTAAATATTCCTTGAAACTCTTCGTTAGTTTACAATCAGTCAATAGATCAATTGTTTTCTTCTTCTATGTACACCCTACACCCCTTGGGTATACCGGTATATCAAGTTTCTGGAAATGTAACGCAACATCCGGAAGGCCTTGGTGTAGGCCTACTTTTTATTTTATGCCTATAAATTCAGATTTACTTTCTGAATCGATTCAAGATTATCTTCCTGTCCCCCTGTCAATCTTGTATTCTTCTATTTAACCTGTAGCTGGGAATTTTTGAAATGTATTGATGAAATTTGTTAAGACGATCTCTTTTGATCCAACGATGAATAATATTGAAAATGGTCGGATGGTATCAATTTCTCCACCACTTCCCTTATAACGCCTTAATGTGAACGAAGGGTGAATGTTACATAAATAGAATACCACAGATAGTATATATTAATAAATCGGATTTTAATTACTATATAGTGATAATTCGAATATTCTCATCTTTTGTGAATGCATATAGTTCTAGTAACAAGAGATAAGAGTTTGGTTCTCCTACTTTGCAGGTTAATGGAAATTGTAGCTTTACAAACAAACATTTACAATAATATTAGTTTTTTTGTTTTGTTTTGTTTTTTTTTGTTTAAACTAAAATACCTATTATCTCATCAATAGCTAAAATTAACTAAAATTGCTTAGTAATCGTATAGTTAAAGCACAGCTATTCATTAAGGAAGTAAAAAATTCTTATTTAGTGATTAAAATAACATTTACGTACATGGCTTAGTGTAATTATTTAATATTTAACAAAATTCATTTATAGAAACAATGTACAAAAAAAACCCGTTGTTAAAATAAATATTTTGCAGGTTATTATTAAAGCCGGAATCGAAATGAACAAAACATTTTACATATGCATTCAAATCTTTAATTAACAAAACTACGACGTCTGGAATCAGCGTATAACCCGTTCGTTATACTATCGATAAGTTAGTCGCCTACGAATAGGTTGTGTTGCTATTTGGCAAACACCTTGTAGCCTTACAAGAAGCTGGACTTGTATGGTGTTCGGCTTTTATTATTTGTTAAGCGATTTCGTGAGCACAGCTTAGATGATGGCCTTAACTCAATATTTTCTTACCTTCGACAAGTAGTAGCAGTGAGAGAACAATTTCGATGAACTTTTGTAACTACAGATTTCCTCTGTGTCTTCGATTGTATTATATTTGATCATTTTTTTTTTTTTTTTTTTTATCAATTTCATGATTCTGTATGTGTATGCAAAGTGAGAAATAAACTTCAACGTCACAATCATTAGCAAAAAGAACGTTTCGCTTTCAAAGAATATTAAGAAGTTCTCCATTGATGAATTTCGAAGATATGCATCTCTCATGCCCCTCTTAAATACACTTTTCACCTACTTTGATGTAAAATAACAAACTTTGAAGAAATCGAACCTAAACTAGGTAAGGTAGATAGATGTAAGGGTAGATGTAATTATTCCAGTATGCTCACCAAAAATAATAAATCTTTCAAGTAAGCGCTCTTCTGTTGAAGTCATCCAAGTTCTAAGATCTTAGGAGGTTTTTTTAGTTTAATGAATTTAAAAAAACTTTTCCAAAACTAAGAAATTTTTATAAATTATTTTATAATTGCTACAAATACATATATATATATATATATATATATATTTATATACATATATGTATTCACTTATATATGGATGGAGTGTACATATATTATACATATATAATTTCTCACTTTCCCACATAAATCTGCTCTTATTTCTTCAACATACAGCTCCAAAGTAAAAAGTCCATCAAGTCATTTTTATGGCAAACTCACGTACGCATTCTTGGAGATTATGTAGTCGTTGAACTTTTCCTCCATTGAAATGATTTCGTTATGAAATATATGGGAGCACCATTTTTGTTGAAGCCACATATCGTCCAAGTCGAAAGCATTTAATTTACGTTTTTTTTTTAGTTTCGGAACGTTTCGGACAAAATGGATGACCCTATATATATATATATATATATACGTGTATAAATATATGTAAATATTAAATTGTAAATTATAAAAAAACGTACATCTTTTTTGTTTTGCTAGCAAAACATATAAAAACGCAAACAAAAATGTTAATTACTTAACGATAAAAATAACATTTAACAATAAATAGTAAAAACTTGTACAATAATTATTATTATTATTATTATTAATAATAATAATATATAGTAATTTGAGATAAAAATGTTTATTTAACTAAAACTTATGCACGATAGTTTCGATCGAATAGCATATAAGCAAATATGTACATATATATAAATTTCAATCCATTTGCTTATATGCGTTGGACCCTCATGTCAAGTTAATTTTTCCGTAAGTGATTTTCTCCGTTTGAGTGCACATCTTCAACGCCATCGTGCATTCTCTTATGCGCTTTACTTCAAATCACTTATACGGCCCAACGTTAGTGAAACATTTTCATTTCATTTTTTTATTATAATATGATTTCATCACAATGGTTATCGTTGTAGTAGTCGTAACTAATAGAGTCGTTAAATTTAAGATGTTTATTTATTTGTTAATAATACCTTTAAAACAGGCTTCCCTAGCGTTGTTGTCTCGTTCTATTTACCATTTCTCTTTCGCTTTTTTCCCTTTAATTAATCGCTTTCGTATTGTTCGCAATGAATTAATTCATTCATATTGTATGAGTGTTTAATTAGCGAAATATCATAAAGTAGATTAATATCCATAAGATGCATAAGTCTCTACAATCTAGCGGTCCAATGGAGCATTTTTTCAATAGAAAACTGTTCTCTTTACCAAACTGTTCTTTTAATATCGCCACTCCTTGCATTAAAATGAAAAAGCAATAGGGTCTCATCTAGGGTCTAAACATGTTAAAGCAATGGAAAGTTGTAGATGGACTAAGCTATGTCCATCTCCCGCTGTTCTAGTTTCTGCTGCTCATTACCATTTCTGTGCATTAGGTGAAGAAAGGTGCAAAGGAAACAGAGCCAACTAACAATTAGTTAATGTAATGGTACGGCAGGAAAATGGATAAAACATTTGTGTGGAACGTTGATAATTTACTACAAGTGTGACTGTGTGTACAACATTATCATCTATAAATCTTTGCTTTATTAGATATCTCTAATTGTTCCATAACCATATAATCTTTACGATTAATTCAAGAATCCATTCTTTCTCTCATATGCTTGCTGTTAAGGAAAAACTTCAACGCGTAGGATATTTCAGGCGAAAATGTCTTTCTTAGTTTTTTCATTATAAAAGGAAACAAATATATGCATAACTATCATAATTCGTCATAATTAGTGATTATACACTTTTCAATTGATTTTGACGATCACTTAGTCCGCTTAGTACAAAGGACGATCTATTTTAATCTGTGTGTGTGTGTGTACTTTCTGTACCATATTCATCACAAGCATACACTTACAAATCTATAAGCACTCACACACTCACGCAAATATAATGTATTTTTTTTCTTCTTCGTTTTTCACTCCTGCATACCTTGTGTTCTTCACAATCGCAATGATTCGCTTTTCTTTATACCCAGCACCGAAAGATGAGGGCTATATTCATTTTGTCAAAACGTTTGCAACGCTCAGAAGGAAGAGTCACAGTTCGGGGTCTCTGATCCCTGCTGTGTATATTTTTGATCAGCATGAAATTCTAAATCGATTTAAGCATGTCCATCTGTCCGTGTGTTGGAAACATTCTCCTGGCCGCACAAATGAAGCTATCGACTTCAAATTTGGCAGAAATAGTAGAAGTTCTTGCACGCACGTTGGTACTGAAAATGGGGCAAATCTGTCGAAGGACACGGCTAAAGTACCACGTAAATTGAGAACAACTCTGTTTTTCACAGAGAATGAAAAATCGATTTTTCGCTCATTACTCACAAGCAAAGCAAATCAATGCACAAAAATTTGAACGCATAATCTATGGGCGACGCTGTAGCATCTGTGCACTGGAATGGAAAAAATTAACCACGCCTACCCAATATTGAATTATTTTTTCAATACCTTTATAAGACGCAGAAACAAGCTTCAAAAACCCCATAAAGGAGACAAATTCTTTTTTTACTTTTTTTTTTGCTTGCACGGCAACTGTTTGATCTTAGTTGATCGAATATATATAGAAATGGAAGGGCTAGGTTCAGTTAGACATCAGACACTCAATCTAAGCAAGTAGCTTTATGTACTGATTGATTGAAATGTGTTTCTATACTTACGGTAAACTACCGACAATACTTGTTGTCTACACGCATCTACTTAAATATGTATACTTAAGTGTACTTATGTATGTTAAGAGTGTTTTAAAGAGTGAATTGGTTTATCGTAATTGTGCTTACACCGTGCCTCGCTTTCGTTTCTTATTGTTTCTTCTTACCTGCAAATGAATGTATACGAGTATATATTATATTGGCATATACATATGCATGGTATGTACGTTGTTGTGTATATGCATACATATTAATGTAAGAAATTAACATGAAGTTGTAGTTTTCTCATTTGTGCTTTCAGCATTGTCAGCTCCACTAGCAAGTTTACAATCAAACACTCTGTGAGTCATATTCACTCAAATGCGCCTTCATCGCATTTATTACGCATTTCTGATGCCGTTTACACAAACTTTTCATTTAAACATTAAATTAAACAAAAAAAATTAGGTTGGAATGCTGTACTTGTTTTTTAGCGGAGTTCCCCAGTAAAGTAATGAATTTAGACTCTTTTTTCGGCAAAGTGTTCCATG
>CCAG010004606.1:0-71680 GCA_001077435.1 Glossina morsitans morsitans | reverse complement strand
TTACGCATGAGTGTATGTTACAAGAAAAAAGGTAAAACTAATTTTTAACAGAGAGTATGTTCCTTGAAGTTGAAAAGGGGAAAAAAAGAAAAACAAAAGACGTTTTATGGTTTCTTTTCGAAGTATATTCTTCAATACATCAACATCAACTTCATATTACAAACTTGACAAATTTCTACTGGAATCATTGTTAAAAAATAAAAAGAAACCGTTAACTGTGATCGATTAGATTTTTAAATATAACCATACCCCAATTTCTAAAACGCTCTATTTAATTTGAGAGTAGTTTTTTAAGAAAAATTCTATATCGCTCTGTAAGCCGTAAGATTATATTGAATGTTTCAAAATTTAATATTTAATCAATTTTTCATGCACTATTTTAAATAAAACAGAAGTGAAAATACCATGGCCCCCCATTACATACAATGCACCACTTCGTTTAAAAAGTTGTTCATATGACGACTTTTTAAAACAAGACTTTATATTGGGAGCAATCTAACAACCCTCAAAAATTGCGACGTGTAGATTAAACCCAAGAAGACACAACAAGCCGACAGAACGACGGACGGACAAACTTAGAAAGTGCTTAAAAACCACTTTCCGTCGATCAATTTCTGTTTCGAACGGTGTAATAAACAGGTTGGTCTATTTTAAGTCCTTCTGAGTGTTGCATATATCCACGTAAACCTTATATAAGCTTCCACCACCAGCGACGTGGGGTATAACAAGTAAAAACTATTTTCAAAGTGTAAAACGATGGCAGTGGGCATCAATTTGTTCAACGCTGGTGAATCGGTTAAATAAGTCCCACGCTATACTTATTTATATAACAACTTTACAAAAAAAAAGCGAAAAGGCCACCCGAAGGGAACCATTTCCAATGAAAAACGGACGGGTTTCAAATTTCATTAAAATATTCCAAATATTGCGTTTTGTAGGTTGAATACAAAAAAACAAGACGAACAGACAGTCTAAAGCGAGAAAGCGATTGTGAATGGATCGGTATAATGAAAGGATTCGCTACCTTAAATTCTTCCGAGTCTTACATTCATCCGCACTACTCACTACCAGATTGTGTAGGATGTAATTACCCCAGCGTTTACAACAATATTTGCGCTGGTAACTTAGAGAGCTATTTGTCCTTTTACAATCCAATTATTAATTTTATCTAAAATACTAGCTCTAAACTCATTATTATTCACTTAAACTTGGGTAAACCCACCTGAATGAAAGCGCTTTTTCAGCCATTAAGTATAAACTATTCGTTCATTTGCACATATCCGCCCATCTACTTTTACGCATATGCTTATATATATCCCACGTACTCCGTTCCTTTATTACATGCTTGTGTTGTTATTAAAGTTTCTTTGTCTATCGACTTGAATGGTAAAACTTTATGGAACAAATTTAAAAAACAAAAAAAAAAGTTATGTGTTTGTTAAAGAGAAAAATATTATGTAAATATAATACATTTGCAAGAAATAAATCGAGATGTCCGTCAAGAGAGAGTATGCAAATGAAGCAAATATGCTTGTTATGTTAAAAAAAAAAAAAAAAGAAAAAACCTTGAATTTTATGACACTTTTTACTAAGAGCGCGTAACTCAATTGACTTTTTCTTTTTTTTTTAATATAGAAGAAGAAGTGTGTGTCCCTTTCCATATATGTTTATATGTACGAGAGTAGATGCTAGTTTATGGTAGCGAGATACACTTCAAAGTTCTTTAAATGTACTTATATTTTAAAACAACCAACCGTAGCATTTATAAAAGTTTAAAGTGTTTTTCATTTCTTGCTAACGCCCTTAACGCGGCTTTCACCACAAGAAAGCACATGTACGTAATACTGCATCGTACTATTATGATCTCGTTAATGTAATCCCAATGAAATTAAATTTCCCCTGTTGGTTGGCTCAGTTAAGCGTACAAAGCTCCCAAAATGTCGGTGTAAGCAAGGGCTTTAGAAAAAGAGGAAGAGATACAGTAGGCCATGTAATAAAATGTGGGAGAAAATTACTTTAACTTTTAAATGTAGAAAATAAAAAAAACATAAATAAAACGTAAAGTTAAGTACTGATAACACACGTGTTGCAGCCTAATATACACTCGTGCCGTCGTTCCATATGGCAACTAGAAAAATTAAAGTTCATATATTTTTCATATCTCACTTGAATGAATGAGAGAGAGTACGTTAAGATTTTTAATTAAATCTTCTGAGTGACTCACTGTGGGTTGTGGTTATTTAGATATTATTTACTCATAAATTCGCCATGAGAATAAAATAAATTTCGCTTGCATAAAATATTGCAAATACTGAACGCAAAGAATGATCTGCATACCGCTTCTGCGAAGAGCGATAGAAAAGCAAAAGAGGAAGATTTTATTATAACAGTTCAATTACTTCTACATGGTATGACAATTGCAAAGTCATTTAGTCAAGTATTTATTCCAAGGGAGAATATGTTCTCAAATATGTCAAACTCGATTTCTTAACATTGGGGCTATGTTCGATGCTTGCCAAAAGCTGGTAATTGGAAAATTCGGCAAAGAACATTTCACTAAACATTTCATGACATTTGCACCATCACTATATAACTTCCAGGACTTTTTATGGGGAAAACTAAACCATTACATTTTCCCGGAATTGTTTTAGGAGTGAACTTTATACAGTCAAAGGAATTCTGCGGAAAATATAGAACTCATCGTAGCAGATGTATATTATTTTGTTTCTTAACAAGATTGCTCATCCAGAAAATGATCTCTTTACGTGTCAAAGGGTTATGATCGGAAAGAAGTCGAGTGGCCACAGCGTGGCAGTCATATGTCATGTCGGTATGCGTTATGCCTTTACCGCCAGAACACTCGTCATAGCTGTGACGTAGTGCGGTAAAAGTTTGCGGAGACTCGAACACGCGTACGCGGTATTTGCAAACTCTTATGTATTCCTTTATGCGCCATTTGCTCGCGATTTGCCACCAGTGGAAAATACTTTCGTGTTGACTTTGGTGCAGCATCTTTATCATAAACGTCACCACTTTTTTCAGAGTTCTACGAATGACTATCGCAATGACTGGAGTTACAGTGTAAAATACACTTTCCTGGAATTCTTTTAAGACGCAATTAGAACTTAAAAAAAAATAAATAAATAAATAAATAAATAATAAATTTCGCAATTAATACTTTTTGCATCAGCTAAACGCTATAAAGTTTTTCTTTAATCTAATCTTGAAAATTGTAAATTAATTATCAGTGCATCATTTGGACGTTCGAAACTTTCTTAATAAAGATTCCTAAAAAGACTCTACAAAATAATTTTTTCGCTGTGTAGCGGATGACATCCGCTCTTGCACGGAATATTTTAAGTATCGTCACATATGCTACAAATGATTTTCAGATTAACATCTGCCTTGGGTTGCCACATACAGTTTTATTACAGCTCTAGTCATGGTCAAAAACACGTTTTTATTCAGACCCAATTTCAGCTGTGTATCTCGATTTTCGCGACCGTGAGAATTCGAAGGGAAGCAGCAGAACAAGTAGGCAGACAAGCAGTCGAACTTGCGCTCCCAACTAAATCCAATGAGGAGTATACATTAATCAATAAGAAATCTTTGATGAGCATAATTAGATTAGACGGCGGACAAATACATTCTTCTGTGATGGTTATAACAAACATAAATGAAAAATTTAATATACAGGTTGAAAGAAAAGTGCAAAAGCATTGATAAAATGCGACCATTTTTTCCAATCTCTTTGTTACCAAATTAGACAGCTGTGTCTTCAACATATCCTATCTTTATGACAGAACCCTGTAGCCATTTGCTGCAAGCTGCGTATGAGAACTGAATTTCTGGATCTTTAGTGGTTCGTAGCACACCCAACTCCCATCGAAAGTTACCATATTGTACTGTAGTTCTCCAACAAGGTAGTAAGCATCATCAATTCCTTTTTCTCTCACTAAATAGAGAGCGGGTTAGGGGCGCTTGACAACAGTCATTTAGCTAAAAGCTAAACTACCTAAATGAAATAGGCAATGTTGCTCCTCGCGGCTATTGTATGGGGTCTTTTAATAAGAGGCGTCCTATACAAATGAAAATGAAACTCATCACTGAGCACAACTTTGTTTAAAAAATTATTACTCTGTATTTGCATTCTCGCCATGCAATCAGTGAATGTATCCCCGAATGTATCTGAAAATCTCTCAAAAGGTCTTTGCCTCCTAGATTTCATTGCCGTGACAATTTTTAGCTCATAACTCAAAAATTTGTCCAATTTTAAAATGACATCTTTCGACACTTTCGGTACCTTCGGGTATTTATTCACCTGCTGCTTGTTCTATGTTATTTATTAACTATTAACTTTTGTTATTCATCTTCTATAATGCTACCGTTTCTTTTAATATCAAACAAACATTATTTTTGCTCTTATACTTTTCTAAGTGTGCTCTCTGTGTATCATTATGTCACCAGCTGGTCAGTTAAAGAGAGTTTTGTCTGTTTACTTTATCGTATCCTAACTGCCATAATAATATGTAAAAAACTGACATTAGGTCGTTAGTGCTTAAAAAGTGTTATACCAGCTCGCAGACAAGGCAGTTGTTAATAAACTCATTTGAGAGCAGAAAAGGAAAAGGAAGAAACATGAAAGTAAGAAATAAAAAAAAAAAAAAAAAACCGGCACACAATTTCGTAAGTGTTGATCGCCTTTTAGGCATTTATTTGCCTTAAGAAATTTGAAGTGAATAAGCGAAGGAGTGTAACAGATTTCAAATTACGAATAAATATCTAAAAGAAAAAGATTTTTAAGGAAATAGAATACAAAAAAAAAAACAGAAGAAAGCGAAAAAGATTTTTATCTTGTTTGCCCGGGGAATTGCTGGGCAGAAGTTGAATAAGTAAAAAAAAAGAGGAAAAAGCGTAAAGAAAAGTTCGAAAAAGCAGAAGAAGAAGTGAAAAGTTCAGGCAACTTTTCTCATCAGTTTCCCGTTCCACTTGATAAGAAATACATAATAGATAATTTTGCTTACAGTCGAGTTGTTGTTGCTCTTGTCTTTTCTTAACCTTTCGTAAGATACGCAATCATAATAATAATGAAAATAGTAAATAATTTCTTTGCAAGTGTAGGAAAAATGAGAAAAGTTGAAAGGTCTCAATATAAATATAATCGAGGTATGAAAAAAATTCTTTTTTAAGGTCATTGAAGAGTCAGTCGGTACTGAATCACTTATAGCAAATATAATAAGAAGACGAGAAGTGTTTGTCGTTAGCTGAAGCACAGATATTGGCAGCTTTTCAAATTCTACCAAGCACTAGAAATAATATATCTTTGGATTTGAATTATTTTTAGTACAAATTAAAGCTTTGTTCGTTTATTGGATAAAAAATTTATTGTTTTTTTTTTTCCCCAGGAAAAAAATATAAAATCCGAAAAATGCCTAAAGCAACAACTGAGTTTGGATTATGTACTGTTGATAAGACTTGAACCAAAGGGAAATTTGTCTTGGAATTAAAACACATTAAAAATGTATTTAATTTTTTTTTTGTTTATTCTTTTTTCTTGCATGGAAATGCTGTTGTCATCGTTCTAATCATCATTGTCATCACAATTTCCTTCTTTTGACAAAATGCAACAAAATTATGTCCATCCTTTGTTTGATATGTTGAACGACCCTATCTAGTTATCAATGTCAAATGTACAATAAGCAATGTGGTTGTTGTTTCGCCTTTTTTATTATTTCTTTTCTTTTTTTTCTTTTTTTAAGTCCTTGCTTAGTTGGCATTTTCGCTCCACACTTTACCTTATTTCCTGACAGTTTTTGTCATAATTTGCGGTTGTTTTTGTGATGGGTTTCTTTTCGTTATTGTTAATCTTTTTTCTCTCTCTTTTATCTCAATGCACCGAGCGTCTCTCCTCTACGGTATGTCATTGTCAGCGTCGTGACCATAATTTTTTTTTCGGGTTTCCCCCTTTTGTTGTTGATCACTTGGTTTTAGAGTTTATGTTGCCCCAGTGTTTTGTACGGTATAATTGCTAAACGTTTAGCATTTATAATGAAATTGTTGTGAGTGTGTCTTTGTATACGTTTGTATGTGTATATATGGGACGGGCGAAGTAGACAAATGGTATCAACAGCTGTTGTTGTTAACCTTTTTACACGATGATGTTATTGTAAATTTTTTTTTACTTTTGTCTTCTCTTACGTTTGGTAAGCGCATTAAGTTGTTGGTTTCCATTATAGTCCGTTCTCGTTAGGATTCTACAAATGTAATGGATGTATGCATGGGTGTAGGGATTTTTGGTAAATGTGTGTATATTGCTGGTTATGATGTCAGAGATTAAGGTGTGTTGTTCACATTTTTAATTGGTTTAAACAAATGTCTGCTTTTTGCTCTTTACATTGGGTTTTTACAAGTTTGGGTTTGTTTTTTTTCTTTATTTGTCTACTTATTTATTTATTTATTTATTTATTTTGTGAATCTTCAATTAACAGTTTTCAAATTGAGGACTTGTTTTTTTTTTTTGTTTAATTATGGATATTGCGAACGTTTAATGAATTTGCACATTTTATGCCACAGGTTGCACTTTGCATCAATACTTGTGACCTTTAAAACTTTTGTAAATAATATCAACCTCTGCTTTTAATCGAGATTTAGTTATTTTAAAGTTCATCTAAGTTTCGTTCGTAAATTTCATTCTCTGAGTTATTAAAATACTTTGAAGAAACTGTGCAGTCATTTTTTAATAAAACAGATTCAAATCTTGTACTCGTCCAAGGCTTATTTTAAATAAATTGCATCGTTATTTTCGCCATAAAGCACCAAAAATTGATCTTTAGCGTTATATGAAAGTCTATTCTTTGATTATATTTATGTTGTATATTATTTTACATATTATATATATATATTAAATATTTTTTATGAACTGGTCTGTAAGGATATGGATCCAAGAAATACTACTATAATACTTTAATTTCACCGGTTTCTGTTGGATGTTATTAAAAAGACCAAATGTTTCGCATACATAAAGACTTTCAAAATAGTGGGTTAATATGGGGAAGAGCCGAAAAAACGTTCCGATCCCATCAATTATCAATAAAATTTGTTTTTAGGTCAAAACATGTCAGTTCATCAAAATACGTTGATAACAACGACTAGTAGGTTGAGCATTAAATCGATTCAGAAAATATTTAGAAATTTGTGTTGAGCGCTGTGTTTACGCGAGCAACATGTCTGCTACCTGTTTCAACTACCCCTACACCAAGGCAGGTATAAAAAGTAGTATTCGCTTTAAATGGGATTTTGTATCCCTGTTTAACTTAGATTTTGCACTTAAGGTGTTGCCACGATCATAAAATCTGGACACTTGATGATTAAAAAAAAATAGTATGAAAAAACCAAAACAGGCCTACGATCTGGACTGCCTGTTTTCTAGAGTCAAGTATGGGAGACGGCCCGTTATGACTTACTTCACTATAGGTTAATATTCAGCTGGTTGTCTCATTCACATCAGTGGCCGCATTACTGTGTATGAATATCTCAATGATGAAGTACTTGCTGTGCAATATTGCCATATTTCAAGTTGATAATGCTTCCATATACATAACCAAAAGGTTTCCGTCTGTATATCATCAAATCCCTGGCCAGCACAATTGTTAGACATTCGCATAACTGAACCATTATGGGAAGTCTTAGAGAGAGTGATAATCTCTAATATCATTGAAGCAATTCGCGAATGTTTTGATACAAAAATGCGACAACATTCTTTTGTAAACTATTCAGACACTCTAGCAATCTATTCCACGAAGCATTGCTGCTGTCTATAAGGAAATGGTGGCGCAACATCTTATTAGTAAATAAATGTTATGCATATGTTAGGTGCTAAGTTTATTTTGTCCATGCCTTTTATTATATGGCACATTAGCTCTCGAGAGTCGACTTGCCGAACTAGCTTTGTGTGCCAGTCCAATGTGGCGATTGTGTCCTTAGATATTGATCACAGTCCAATTATACCAAAAGAATTCTATGTCTTTTATTTTACTCGCGGCGATTTTCGACAAGCGCGTATACAACATTTACTAGGTACCACATATGAAAGGTAAACGTAAAAAATGTTATTTGATGAAATATGTTTCAGTTTTCAACAAACAGTTGGAAGCGCAATGACATAAACAAATTTTTAGTTTTTAATAAAAGAAACGGTTGACATTCGGGTCCAATCAGTTTTTATTATACCAGCTGACTTCATCATCATATCATCATAAGCTAATCGTTTCTCGACATCTTTCTGCTGCTTGTTCATGTATTTTGGCATTCAGCGCAGGTGTTGCAATTTCTTTTCGCTCCAAAGCGATGCACATTAAAAATGATTCCATTGAGATCTTTTTATTATCACTTCTTATATATAACACATTATTTTAAAAAGGTCCGGCGGTAAAACAAATTGCAATTTTTATTATTTTTCGGGAAAAATTGTTCAAGTTGCTCGCATACTGAATGAAGGCGAATAATTTCCGTGGCATTGGATCTGAATAATATGAGCTTTTAATATTTTGATTGATTGATTGATATTGTATGGACCCACTACAATGTCTTTCTCAAACAAAAGTCATTTCGGAGCGGAAACTATCGCTCACTTCTTAACTTTATAGACGAATAATGCTTATGCCTATACAGTGTTTGTTTTTGGTTTATTAAATTTCCTATGACTTTGAGTTTTCTTCCCCTATTTCTTCTACAGTTATTTCATATGTTGAACACTTGAGTGGTAGTCGAATAAAGTCAATTGGGTTTTCGTTTGTTTCTTTCACCGTCATATTTAACAGTGAAATGGAACTTAATCATCGAAATGCACGCAAAATATACAAAAGATTGAGGTTTTTTCTTTATTTGCAAATCCTGCGTGCTTAGGAACTATTAAAGTGTTTTCCAAATTGCAAACATCAAAAAAATGAAGAATATTCTAACAAAAAAAAAAAAAAGTTAACAGCAAACATTAAACAGCTGCCAAGGAACACACATTTCGAATTCAAATCACATGTCATTTTGCCGGCACACGCACACGCGTAAGTTTTGAAACTAAAGCCTATTTGTCTTCGAGGCCTCAGTAAAACCAAGC
The DNA here is from genome assembly GCA_001077435.1 of Glossina morsitans morsitans. Taxonomy (NCBI): domain Eukaryota; kingdom Metazoa; phylum Arthropoda; class Insecta; order Diptera; family Glossinidae; genus Glossina; species Glossina morsitans. The sequence goes on along the minus strand of CCAG010004606.1, from coordinate 62,568 downwards.
ATACACAAATCCACTGAGCAAACAATATGAGGGCTAACGAAACCCTCGGTAAGACTGTTAAAAAGTCGCAAACAATCTTTTTATGGAAATTTTTTTCATTTTTTTATTTTTTTATTTTTCTTTTTTGCTTTCTCTGTTTCTTTAACAAAGCCTGCAAATAAACATGGAAAACAGACGCCCACACTGCACAAACAAAATCAACGCACAAATTTGGGTCTGTCTATGTACATTTGTAATGGTGTGTATTACGTTGAAGCCTAACATTGTAACAAAACTTAATATGTGGAACGTATGAGGCCTTTTTGAAAGACTAAGAGGACGAGAGAGGGAAACAGCAAAAGAAAAAACTGAAAGTGTGTAAGAAAAAAATTAAATGGCATAGTGCCAAAAGCTATGTAAAAAATATGCCAAAGACACTAACATTCATATGTGTCTGCATCAACCTCTACATAAAAATTATATTTATTTTGCTTTACTACCATTTTTTGGGGCTATTTTTTGATTACATACACATATGCATTTATATGAACAGCTATCCATGAATATATGCATGCATATATTCTTTGAAAATAAATACAAAATTTTCTGTTAATGATACTGACTAAAAGAAAATAGTCTCCCGCCATAAAGCAACAAAAAAAAAAAAAAGTCAAAACCGTGTACTTCATAATTTGGCAAATAAGCGTAATAACTCTAAGTACTAGACTCTTACTAATAAAAAAAAAAAAAATGTGTACACAAAGCTTCATGTACTTAATGTTGAAGGTTAACAAAATTTGTTATTTTTCTTTAAAATTTAAGCTTCTGCGTTCTTATGCGTTATCCGAATATTACTTAAGAGAGTTTCTTAGTAAGAAAGTTGAAATTAAAAAAAATAAATCCGCCTGAGTGACTGAGTATACAAAGGATTAACAAACAATTCGAAGGGCTTGGGTTAAAATCTCAAGTGTGTGGTATAGTTTTGAACAAGGCCGATAGCCTTTAGATGCTGGTGCTTTAAGACTTTACTCTTAGAACTTATTTATCTGGCTAAATTAATTACAATAATAATAATAATGAAAAGAAAATCGTACAAAGCAGAAGGTACTTTGTTTTTTTCTGCTTTACGGTTTGACTCAAACGAGCTGAGGGGCGATTATTTAATTATCGAGTTGCGATTAGCATTTTCATATATTTATTTATGGATCTGTGATTACAAATTTTACACATTCAGTCTTACTAAGCAACATTTTTAAAGCTAAAGGGTTTAAATAACACAATTATGGAGATCATTAAAGCATAGAAAAGTTAACAATTTTCAGTTTTAAACTAGACAAAGGTTTGCTTAGAATATTTTTCGGCTTAAAGTATTAGCAAAGTGAACTTAGCTCTAAATGTTAAAACTATGATTTGATATATGAAAGAATATCATCCAGAAATGCAAGTAGCAACGATAAAGTTAACACTATACAATATTAGAAGCATTAAAAGCGAGCACATGAGTCTTTGTAACTATGTTAGATCATTACTTATAAGGTATGATGTAGCGCAGTGAGATTCGAACCAGCAATCACCCACTTGCCAGTCGTGAAGTCTATCCCTTGTACTATGCGGTTTGCCAATATATTTATATTTTGGGAATTATTAAACACGAAGTGAAAGTCTGAACGCATAGACCAGAAGGTAAAGCCAACTTGCAGTCTTCCGATTTAAAAACCAAAGACCAACGAGAAAGAAATGAAAATTTGACATGTGTATTTGTTAGACGTTATATTAGACGGCTACTAAGACTTTCAACTTCCTCTTTTATAAGAGCTTTTACTGCGCCGGGCACTCAAGCCCGGTTTTTTGACTAAGATACGTACTCGAAGAATTTAAGGTTTCTGGGTTAAATTTTAAAGTTTCAATATTTTTAAAAACATACGACAAAGAAATGTTCAAACAAAACTCCCAATCTCGCACAGATCGAGAAGAAGGACTATATTTCGTCTCTGGTGCTCTATTTGCTACACAGAAGTTGATAAAATTACTGCAATAAACCCGATAGCTCGTTTCATCTAAAATGCAATTAGAATTTATAATATTTTAATATAACAAAATTTTCTAATTCTTCTCGAGAGTACTCGTTTCCTTTTCTTTCTTTCTATTTTTGCTGTAGAGAAAAAACTTTACGTCGCTGCAACATGATCATTTTTCATTTATGTCACTGAAAATTGCAAATTATTTTAAAACGGTTTTATTTCATTCAAGAAGAGTAGTAAAGACGAAAAAAAAAAAAAAAAAAAACAAGATGAAGCAAGTATTACACACATATGAATATAAAAAACATAAGGTTTTATGTAAAACATACCAACAGAGAGTAAACGATAAAAATTATAATAAAAATTTTTTACTTATGAAAAAAAACTTTTAACACATATGCAAGCGTAAGGTAAACAAATGAAATAACACTTTCGTGTAGCACTGTAGCAAGTGAATACGATAAACGAGAAGGTGGTGAAAAGCGCGAGCTATTGAGATGAAAAAGGAATTGTTGGAATAAATTGTGGAATTTTACTTCAACAGCAGCAGTAACTTTGTAAGAATTTTTCATTTTATTGTAATCGTTTTATAACATGCACACGTATGCAACCTGTTAAGTAAACAGGCACACAAACACGCTCAGGTATATTGTGCATGCAAAACTTACCAAAATTACAAACAGATATATGAATATATGCATATAAGTGGTAGACAAAAAAAAAAGGTTAAAAGAAAATGCCAGCAAAAAAAAACGAAAGAAAACATTAACGAGACCAAATGGATGTTACATCTGCGCAGCATTACAAACAACATGATTTTCGGTTTGGATGCAGGCATTTATATTTTTATACGTGTTGGCTTTGCTCTTAGCCTCTCATAATGTATTATATTTTGATAGCAAGAGAAAATGCAGTTGCAATGTTTGTTGTCTTCTCATGCTATCACCGCATTTTCATTTCTTTTTCGTACCTTTGCATGTACGCACATATGTATATGTATATGTGGTAAATTGATTTATGAAATTCCTTGTAATGCTAAAATTTACTGAATACTGCATGTACTTTAATTCAAATTGTGTTAAATTATTTGAAAAAGCATTGCAGAAAGCTAAAATTGAAGAAGAGGATAAGTAGAGAAGGAAAAGAGAATTTAATTGAAAAATTGTTCGCATACGAATGTGTGTGCACAGAAAATTTCTACTGAAAATTATGGTAATGTTTAAGTTTGAAATTATGGAAAAACTTGCATCATATGACAAAATGTGAAAATGGATTTTTAATTACCGAATAAACAATATTTTGGAAATAATTTTATTGTGAAAATGTTCTCCCCCCTTCGCATATGCGATAATATTTGGGTTATCGATAATGCCTTAAAGTGAGCAAAAATTGTTTGCATTTTAATTAAGCAAATATTTGCACTTTTCTTTTACTCCCTTCGATAGAATGGAACAACAACGTCCACAATTGCTGATCATATCGATATCGTTACTATATTGGTTTCGTAACACTGCCGATTGTTGGAAATTTGATAGTGGTGGTCCTGGCGCCTTAGGTCCTGGTAATGCACCACTAACCCTTACACGTCCGGCCCGTAGTCCATCAGGTGTGGTAGCGGCTCGTGGCCCATCGCCTGTTGTAGCTAGTGCGAGCAATAGTAGAGGTGGTAGTTTTGCGGCCCTCCTTCACGCTCAACAACAGGATATATTATATGCGTGTCCCTTGAATAGCATGTGCCAATGCGCGGGACTACCCAACGAAACGTCAACACTGATTGAGATTAATTGCAACGAAGTCGAGTTGTATAAATTTCCAGGTGAGTTAAATCCACAAAATTGTGGTAATTAATGAAAAAATTTGCCGGAATCATTACATTGTAACATATATTACGGAATTTAAATTTAAATTAAAATGAAAATGAAAATAAAAATAAAAAAAAAAATAAAAAAATTAACGACGTTGTAACGAGCAGGTATAGTGTAAATAATTAATTGCGTTATGCGTACGTGCAGGCATGCACATTGTTTGTTTGTTTGTTTGTCAACTTTAGGCTTTGTTGAATGCACGAACATTTAGGAAAAACATATACACATAAGCAGGAGACTTTACTTGTTCATGAAAATGATGGCATTGGCGTTTGGTGGTGTGTGTGTGTGGGCTTTGTTTATTTGTATACCTGCGTGCTTATATGGTGGTAGACAACATGCTAAAGCTTTTATGCGGTTTGTGGAAGTAGAGACATGCGGATGTGTATGGTTGCTTGCCTTTCATACCACTCCCTATAATATCGTTTGAATGTTGTTTTGTAAAACGTATATAACTAAATACATTTACACACTTAAACTCCATCTCTATAGCAACGATTTTTTTCTTTTTTATTTCATATGCGATATATGTTTGGCTGAGTCTGTGTGTATATGGATGGTCATCAAGCCAAATAACGACGACACAAGAGATGCTGCAAAGTGGTTTTTATGGTTGATTGCGCTGATTGCGGCGACAACGCAATTTGCTTTTTGGTCTTTAAGGGTAGCACGATAAAAACGAAAACGTGTATACAAAAATACATATACTGAATACACATAAATACCAATAAACTTTAGTAGTGCATAAGCGGGTTAATGAGCAGCGATAGAAGCCCAGACAAGTAAGGAAGGCTTGTTTTAAATATATTAACATTGGATTGGGGATCGGTCGGTGCTTTTCATTTCACTTCAGTTTCATTTGACATTTTAATAATATGGAAATGTAGGCATTGTCACTCATATGTGTGCTTTGACGTGCAAACCGTGCAATTAATTTGAATCCAAAACTCAAACAGTATTCAGCATTCACTTGATCTTTTCCTCGCTATCAAAGGAAAATCGTAAACTAATTTTGTCACTTCGTTCGTAGCATCCAAAGATGTGCGTTAGAGACCAACACAAATCATAAATAAATTCTCACCAAACATGAGAGATTCTGATTTAAATTAGATTAATATGTATGTGCCTTTGTAAAATTCACAAATCTCGGAAATTGGTATTGAAAGTGGAGTAAGTTTCGAGGAAAAGTCAATTCAAACAACCATTTTTTGGTGATAAGTTCAGACACTCATGCAGTAAATTCTGCGCTTGATGCACATGCAACCGCTTTAACCATACTTTGTTTTGAATATATGCAACATCCATGGCCGAAACAATTTCGTTCACAGATTTCTAACAGAGACTACGGTTATTAACATAAACACATTGCTAAAGCCGAGACAATCAAGTCAGCGTTTGAAAGTGTACAAAATTTATTATGAAAATGTTGAACAAAATATGTGCAACAGCTTGTGTCTATGAAGACACAACTGTGCCGCCACAAAGAATATAACATATATTGTCAGCATACATGTAGCGCGTTTATAGATGCATGCTCTATTTCTTCATAACTTGCTCGAGCATACTTTAAATGCAGGCTAATTAAAAAATTCATAGAGCAGAAATGATAACTGACAACTGCTTGCTTTTACTAATTGCATTCGTGCCGAGCTGATCATGGTCACGTTGGCATAATATCCCGAAATGCGTGTAGCAACTTTCACGTTAATGGCGGTCGTTGTACTTTGTGACTTTTTTTACGATTTCATTTAACTCTTAATTGACTGCCTCAGTTTCAGCTTTTCATTCAGTTTTTTCTGATGAATTATGAGATGATGAGTAGGTCAATGGACGGACGGACAACAACGGTTAAGAATCTTTTAGCGACCAATTTGATTTGGGAACTATAACACTTACTTACTAGTGTTGTGAGAACACGAAAGCTTAACCTGAAATGGAAAGTCTCATTTTCCAATGGTGAGCACAAATTATTTTATTCTTCAGTTAGTTTTTCTGTAAGCCTTTTCAACTTCTTTCTAATCCCCGTTTGAGGAGATAAAGTAATAAATATTTAACTGTGTTTACAAGAATTTATTGTTTAGAGTAAGAGTCCTTCCCTTACTTTCCAGTAAGATTCAATTGTTTGGTATCGAGTCGAAAGATCTGCAGATAGCTGAAATTCACGTAACCCTGTGGCATATCGTTTTCTTTTGAGGAATAAATTTCCAAATATTTCATTTCAATATAACCTTGATTGACTTTTAATAGATATATTTTATCTACTATTACTACTTCATGCTCTAACTGCACCAGCGGGTAGAAATGTATCCAAAACATACCCGCAACGGCTGGCTAAATATAATAAAAAAATCAATAAACAAGAACTAAAAATCTACAAAACTTGAAGTAAATAAAATATTTTTTTTACAATTTTTATACACAAAATGGAAAAGTTTCTTTCGTGGACCACGGTTACTGTGCAGATGGCAATTTTTCAGGTAGAAAAACAAATCTATCATTTACGAGTGTCCATCAACTGATTTTAGAGAAAAAGGCGTCGATTTTCTTTTTTTTTCTAAAAATCATTAGAGAAGAGAATTGCAAGGGAACACATATGATTCTCATTAAAGCATTTTATTTTGAAACTGCAATTAAAATTTCAAAGTCATTGGATAAAGATTAAAACAAACAGGGATGAGCCATCCATATAGTTTCAAAAAAATTCCTTTAGAACTTTAATTTTGAAAAGGTTTTGGTTTTACCGCCAATCTGTGATTAGTAGATCATACAATTGATTTAACAGCTTTGAACATTGTGATGGGCGTGGCCAATTTGTGTTTAAAACCCTTTTAATCAACTACAATTGCTATCAGCCAAGCTCAAACTAATCCAAGAGTTATTATTTTAATCTTACGACACAAATTGCTGAAAATCGAGGAAAACGTTAAACTAAGTAATAGATAAATAAATAAAGTAGAAAAGAAAGACTGTACAAATACAAAATAGGTCACAGTTAAGGATCTTACAACTATTTGTATAAAGGATGAAAGCGTGCAATTGCGGAAAAATAAAACAATTTGGAATAGGTGATCATTATCTTATAGTGTCATCGAGGTTGAATAATAAATATCACAAATTACTCCAAAAAGCACTAAAGGGATTAGTCAGACCATAGTTGAGTCAATATTAATTAATGTGAATCAGCGGGCACTGGCGGATTTTGTGTATAGAATGCTATTGCTTTTTGGAAACTTCTCTTCTCGGGCCTTCCAAAATTAAGACAATATTGGATATGCGCGAGTTTTCGCGTTTCGGAAATTTGAGCCATTGCAGTCAAAATTGCTCCAATCGGACGAAACAATTACTAGAGAATGCAACAAATGGCAACCAATGCAGTTGAGGCAAGAAACAGATGCAAGGACAGCTAATGTAATTTTTCATCTGCTATTCAAAAGGAATAAAAAATTGCTTTTTTGCCGATTACCATAAAGTACAGCAGATAAATCTGCAAGAATTTGATCGTATATTCTATGGGAAATGCTGCAGTACCTTTACAAAAATGTGGAAGAAAGTTTGGAAACCGCCATAAAGTATATAAATTCTTTGCCACTTTCACATTCGGAATGCACCTAAATATGTCCATCCGTTGATATGTCCATCTGTTGATATGTTCATCTGTTCGTTTGCGTAGCTCTGCAGTATCTGTAGTAAATATTCTCCTATTTACAAATATGAAGATATCACACGCCTACAACGCCCGAACCTCCATATAACAAAAGCTATGAACATCTCTGCTTTCTGTGTTTTTCGCTCGTTACTCAAAAAGTACAACACGTACACCTTATAAATTTTCACTTTTATTCCGAACATAGAAATAGTCAGCCACGCCCACGCAATATTATAGCGCATGAAAATGTAGCTCTTTCACGTTTTTTTAGCGGTTCTTAGAAGAGCGGTGATGGATGTAAAAGATTCGTTGATGATCGAATATAATTTATTTACTTGTTTTTTTTTTTGTGAAGTTGACCGGTAATGTATTGATATTTTATTAGCGCTTCGACATAAAAAATTTAAGTGATAAAGCGCGATAAAACCATATTCATAAATACGCATATCAACTTTTTCGTTATTGCATGTGGAAGTTAAAGAAAACATTAAAAATTTCAACTTATGTTTGTATGAGAATCTCGTCTGTGCATTTAGACAAATAATTTATTTAGATCATATTTTTTTGTGAATTAAAATTATTTCCTTGTGCTTGTATTTAAATATGTATTGAAAATAATCACGTTCTACTAAGATGGGCCCTTCAGTATTCAGTGTTTATTTTCCTTTTTCTCTTAGTGCGAACTAAAAGTGAAGAGTTAGTAGTGCAAAATAAGTAGATAGACGTTAAAAAAAAAAAAAAAAAATGATGATACGACTATTTAGGTTTGATTTTTTGACGGCATAACTGAAAAGTCTATTTTCGCAGTCATTCTGGTGTTTGCGTACAATGAATGCGGAATTATTATATAAAGAGAAAAAAAAGCAGGCATTCATTAAAATTTATTTTGGCGTCGTAAATGTGAGTTTTATCGCTAAGAGCAGCACAACAACATCGAGCGTTTTGTCAATTTTCTGTGCTCTCCTATTTTTCGCAGATTAAGTGAAAGTATAAGCATACATATAAATTAAATAAAGTAAATGGTAGATAGCAAGGCTTCCAACTCTTATGATGGATTTTCTTTTATATATAAAATTACTTCAAAGCTTTTTCCTTCAAGAGCTACAGGAACAGTTAAAAGCCAAATGAAGAAGATCGGCTGAAAGGAAGAACTTCTTCGCAATTAGTCATAAAAAGATGGGCTTCATCCCTCAAAGAATCATACGATTTGAGCCGCTGAATGGTACTGTCACTCTTAATCGTTGAAAATCGAGCACAAGAATGCAAATCAGCAACACATTTCTCAGGCTTCTTTGAATGTTTTCTGCTGAGTCCACGTTTCGATTCTTAATCTTAAAATGAACTGTTGTACATCTTCTGTAATGCTTTTAGCATTTCAGTCCAAGATATTTGATTTTCAATACCAATCCTAAGTCCGTAGCTAAACTCCCCAACCAGTCAAACGTATAGATAAGAAAGAAATCCTTAAGCACTGTGCGACAAATGGCTCGCTCTCAATTGTAATAATCTGTTGTGATCGTCTTTAAAATGATAATTTACGATTATTACTTATACTGATTGCTGCGAAGTTTTGTGTGGCGCCCATTTAACCCTTCATCACTGACTGCCGTTTACTGTTTAGAAAACTAAAGCTCTCCGCGTCCAAGTTGCAAATGGTCGTAATTTTCGACGAAATTTCGACAAATTTGGTAAGCCGGCGTATTTTGAGCCAAACGCGAAGACTATTGAAGATTGGGGAGATGGAATCATTTTTTTTATCATTTCACCTATAAAACCGGATTTAGATATAACAAAATTTTACAATTTTTCATATTTTTCCTCAAAGGAAAAGCAAAGTCGTCGAAAGCAAACTGCTACGTATACTGAATGAACGCTTAAAATTTGAATGGCACGGGACCTTTTGTTCCAAACCTCTTCCATATAAATATGCTTACAAAAAGTAGGTTTTTATATGGCAAGCTGGTTTAATCTTTAGTATTCAGTTTTTATTTAATAATAAGGATTTAATTTTTGGTATTTTATGAGAAAAATAGGCGAAGATTTAGATGAAGTGGCCATGATCGACTATAACGTTTCAGCTTGTTTGTATATATTTACAAAAAAAAAAAGATACGTTGTGGCAGACAAAAGTTCGTTCCTTCATAAACTCGTAAGTTTTTACTTTTGCAAAATTCTTTTCAGTCTCAAGTCTCTATTATAGTGGATATACCTTATATTCGGTATATTTTTGTAAAACTTAGTAACACGTACTGGAGATGCTATTCTTGACGATTTAGTCATAGATGTCTATCGATCGATCTATCTGTTTGGTGACGCTTTTGTTAAGATTTGGAAATTTCGTTTAGAAAATCAAATTTGACCTGAATCTATTTCTTATTATGTTCTATATGTTTGTTAGGTTTGAAAGTCCGGAAAATTAGTTCATAACTCTACCCATAACTAGCAAGAAACAGATAATAATACTCTTTTTCTAAATTTTGATCAGGAACTGGTTGTTGCTTTGTTTGCTTTGCACAGTTGCCGATGATCTGGTGTCGAATTATTTTCGAAATAAAGGCAATACCCTAGATCTTCTATACAACACGGTTTGATATAAGACGGATTCATATAACACGACGGAAAACCTATGATCGTGTTCGTATAACTAAACTAACTAAAAGAGGCTCCAATTTTATTACGTTCTAAGTCCGATAATTCAAACTAAGCTTAAGTTCATCGAAAAAAATGTGGAAAATAACTGTGTATTGGTAAATTTTTATACATTTCTGGTCAAAAAGAGGATTTATTGCTCAACAACCATAACCACTGTATTTGTGTACAATCTAAGTGACTCGAAACGAATTGCGAGGAGGTGTACCGTGTATATAATAAGATGAACTATATACATACAGTCTAATAGTGGGTATTAATATATTCGACCCAAACCTTTCTTTATATCTCGTTCCTCATTAATAGAATAGTAATGCAAACTCAAGAGCTCTTAAAACTATTTTTTTTTATTTTCTCTTCCTTATTCTTCCCCTTTTTTTTGTATCTTATGCATTCAATCCTTTTACAATTTTTTCTCAAGCATTTTGGCCAACTTAGTTTTCTATTAAACCCTTTTAAGCTTTAATATAAACTCTCATAGTTTCCCTGACTTTTCATACTATTATTGTTGTTGTATTTGTTCTTTTAAAAAATTTTCAAAATTTTTTCCTTTTAACCTTGTGCCAGTCAACTGACAATAATCACCCCTAACCCCAATCATGTTGTTGTATATATAAACATTAAATTCTCTAAATATATAACTTACCAGTGCTTTTAGAAAAAAAAAAAAAATACGTACGTTTTTTTTTTCGATTTTATGAGAAATTCAGTATACATGCATGATTAAATCTTTCCGAATGCCCACATATATATATATATATATATATATATATACATGCACACACTTAACTAGAGCACAAAACATATGCTCTTTGTTGCCTTTCGTTTCCTAATAGCCTAAATGAAGGAAGGAAATTTGCATAATTACCTGGTGAAGTCTTTTTCAACTTTTCTATGAATATGCGATGGATACGTGCACTGTTGAAAAATTCAAAAACGAGGCCAAATGTTTTCTTAGAAAATTGCTTAAAGAAAGTAGGTGTTAAACATGTAGACACATTTAAACATTCATTGTTAGCCAATTATTTAGCACATTATGCCCTGTATCTACGTGTGCTGGGAAGACGAAAAGCAAAAAGAAACGGAAACGAAAATTGAAATTTTCTCATAATAATACCACCGAAACAACATTTACATTAAAAGAAGAAGAAGAAAAACAAAAAACAAAACTGAATATAATATATTTACGATTCGAGTACAAACTTGCGTTTAGTATGAAATTTTCTTTTATTTTATTCTTATGAATTAATAAAGACTTTCTTTAAAGACTATCCTTTTTTCGATTAAAGCGTTGAGGGAACGTATGTATTGCTCTGGCTTTTCAAGTCTTTCGTAGTTGCTTTTTCCTTTCCTTTCTTTATTTGCTTAAACAATATTTCTTTTTTTCGTTTAAAAGCTCGTTTAATTTTCTTTTCTTACACATTTTAATATTTAAACAAACACATCTCTTGGTGGTATTCTAAATATTGTTTACACTTGAACGCAGACACGTTCTTTCACAATATGTCACCACAATTTCCGCAAAACAGATGAACATGAATTGTTTGAAGCAAAATAAAAAAAAAAAAAAAAAAAAAAAAAAAAAAAAAAAATGAAAACTAAAACTACAACTAAAACTGAAAAGAAAAGACCATCGTCATCGTCATCATCATCATCATCATGAGAGTCAAATGGGCACATCATTCTTATAAAACCAACCATGATACACTATGCGCCACGCTTGAATAAAACAAAAACAAAAACAATACATAGCAATATATTAAGACCCATATAAAGCATTTAACACACATATACACAAACATAAACATGTTTTCATATGGAATGGATAAGAAAAACAAAAAAACATAGGAGACATCCTATACGTTGGCAAGACAGAGCATAACAGAAATAGAAGAAGAAAAAAACTAAACTAAAGAGAAGAAAAGTAAAAAAAAATTCGTTATATTCATTATTCTAGCTTCTATAGGAAAGAGCGCGCCTTACTGAACAGGGTCATACAATGTAATGAACATAAGCAAAAGTAAAGGAAGTTTACAACTTCTGATGTTAAATTTTGCTTGATATTATTTTTTCCGTTTCATATCCGGCAGGCAGCAAAATAGCAAAAGTAAAGAACATTTGTTTTGAGATGATGTTTGTGACCGAACGAGCGAATGCTACTGCGAGCAACATCATAATATCGCAATCAATCAAACAATTGGCTCAATTTTGCAGCCTGCTGCTGTCGGTGCCCATGCAGACGCGGAACTTCTAGCGTAATAGGAAAGTGATCTACCATTGTCGGCATTTTTTTTTTCTTTCGCAAATGCAAATCCGCAAAAATCTTACTTTATTGCAGGGTATTTCAGTTTCATCGAAGATGATCGGCGTCTTTCCATTCTACATTTCGAGTCTGTTTCGTGTCTAAATCATTGAGGTCTTTGCTCTATATCATGTACGTAATGTGTCACAGTTTGTTAGTTAAAAGACAATACCAAGAAAAGAAGAAAACTAAGGACTTTCTTTAACTTTCCGTAATATAAGAAAGCAAAAAAGAAAAGATAAACTAAAATGGAATAAAACAAAGCGAAAAGTAAGAGTAAGTAAAGAAAAAGGAAAAGAAAGCAAAAAAGAAAAGATAAACTAAAATGGAATAAAACAAAGCGAAAAGTAAGAGTAAGTAAAGAAAAAGGAAATTTTATTTCTCTACTAATTGCTGAGGCACTATATATGATGATTCAATGCTTATGTGAGCAAATGAGTGCAATAAAAGTTGAACAAAAGAATACCGCCCGGAAAATCTCAACTTAATTCGGCTGTTTGTGCGTATAAGCAGAACATTGTTGTCTGGCTTGTAAATGATTTCCGTAAATGCTCTTTTAAAAAAAAAAATAAGGGAAAAAAATTAGAAACAATTTTTTTGTAGCTTAATTAACAATTCCAACAACTCTAGTGTAGACTTAATGCAACGCGCGGCAAAATTACGCTCATTCATTTATTCATTCGTTCATTCATTCAAGGGTCAAGCGTTACAATGTAGAAAAAAAGGACGGGAAACAAAATTTAACAAAAATTTTATTTTTCAACTTTCCGTTCAGCAAACAAAGTTAACAAACGGCTTAGAGGGTAAAGTAAAGAGAACAGATATTCTTTTAATTACTAGCTGCCAGCTAATGAAGAAATTATCAGAAAGAAAGTTAAGGTTCAAATTTATGCAGCCTTTCTCTTAGTTTTATTATTATTATTATTTTTTTTTTTTTTTTTTAATTTATTGCCTTGATTTTATTTTAAAGCTTTTAGGAGATAATTAAAATAAATTTTTAATCTCGTTTTCTCTTTGAAGAAATTTTCCAGCTTTTCCTTTTCCTTCGATAATTAACTTAAATTAGAAAATGTGGGTGAAAAAACTATTACGCTCGCCAGGACTGAGGAAGCATTCACATTAGCAATTCTATGTCACACCATTTTTTTAATCATTTGTCCTTCGCTTAATTATAAAAGGGCGACATGAATATCTTAAATATCAATTTAAATTTAAAATGCAATTATATATGCGACGACAGTACTCCCATTAGCGAAAATGCTTTTTATTATATTTCTTTGTGTTAATATTTCTTGCTTTCTTGTGCACGCAACACGTACTTTGGCCAAAGATTCAATTCCGTTGATTAGATTATTGATTGTTACCGTTATCCGTATAATATACGAAAGATGATTTTTAAGTTATTTATATGGAATATATACAGGGGATGGACCATGTTGGCAATACTGCTGCCATATAAATAATTGCGAATTCTTTTATAACGAAAGCTAAGACTAAGCAGCGAAAGAAGAAGTGGTGGCACGATAATTAAATTTGGACACTTGATGATTGGAAGAAGGTGTTATGGTCCGATAAATTGGGTTTGTATATGGAGAACACCCACAACACAATACCACTATTCGAACTGCCTGCTTGTTGCAGTCATGAGTGCGGGAGGGTACGTTATGATTTCGGCAGCAATATCGTAGTATTCAGCTGATCATTTCTTTTTCCTCTCAGACCGAATTACTCTGAATGAATATCGCGACATCCTCAACGATGAAGTGGTTACCATATTCTTGCCGAATACCGCCATATTCCAAGATGATAATGCGCCCGTGCACACAAACAAAAAGATTCTGTCTTGGATTGAGGATCACTAGAATAACATTTAACATCTTCACTGAATCGCTCTAGGGTGCTTTAGAACAAAGAGTGAAGAGTAGTTTTCCATTCCCAACATGATTGAAGCATTCGCCGGATGTTGTGGTACAAGAATGGAACAGCATACCGTTGAAAACTATTCAAATGTTCTAGGAACATGGTCCGCCAAGCGCTGCAGCTTTTGCAACTAACTGCCCGAAACCTCCTTAGTCTTGTGTACATGCTAGGCGTTCATATTATTTTGCCCCCACGAAGTACTTAGGTTTTTAGCTTTTGGAATAAAAATTCGCTGAAAATCGCATGCAACTACTTTTTATTATACCAATCACATTTTTAATCAATTTATGCCCCTCTATTCTGACAATATTTTAATAACACAAACGAATCGCATTTTTCCAGTGGGTTGAGACTCTTACCAGAAGCTTTACTAAAACCGCTGTAATTCGCAAAGTAATCATCGATATAACATGAGATTTGCATAAATGTTAGTAAGAGATGACATCCGTGGTTCAGTCCCGGGAATTATTGACCGATGTTGTATAACTAAACTTTCCACATTTCCTTGCTCTTCTTTTTAATTTAATTTTTATAATTATTTTGTTAAATGCTTCAAAGTCTTAAAAAAGTAAGGTATAGTTTAGCGAAGATCTAAACCGCAATGAGGTTGGTAACTGTGTTGGCAGCACTTGTCTTCAGAAAAGAAATTTAATGACTAAAACTTTTTTTCAATAATTCTGTTCTTCATTTGGGAAAGAATTTGGCTTTTCCTACATAAAACGACAATGTTAAGACATAAAGAAAATTTCATTTTACATATATAGGGCATAAGCGCTATCAAAATATTTATATTTATATATGAAGTGTATGCCTAACTTGTTTGCCGTTCAGTGACAAGTAAGTCAATTACTTTTTGAACTATTCACGTGTGCGTTCACATCAACGAGTTTGGTCGCAGACTACTCGGCTGCCTGTTTGTATGAATCAGGATAACGCATGTAAGCTTTAAGTAAATAAATCGCTCACTGTTGGGCTGATTAAAGACTTAAAATCAAACAGAATTTGTTTGTATTCAAGGCTCCCTCATCAGAAGCATTTACAGCGAAATTTTCATCACTTGTGTCTATTGAGTGATGCGTTCTCTTTGTCAACAACATTTTTTTTTTTTTCTTAATAGTTTTAAGCCGAAAGTTTGAATGTATTTGAAATTATCTCAAATTATGCTAAATAAGATGAACCACAATTTAAAACATTTCGTTTTATGTTAACTCTTAAAAATTAAAAATTATCTTAAGAAATTTGATTTGATTTCTATTTTTGATGAACTTACGAACTGACGAACTAACTTGCCACAATAACCTCTACTTAAATGAAACTTTTTTATACAAAAAATAGAACTGAAAGCGAATTTTGCATTCGATTTGAAAATTTCGAAAAGTTTTAATGGTACGCGTCAAATGTTAACCAAGGCACATACATGTACGCATTTAAAACCTCTACCATTCATCCAAAGTATTCTATTATTTTAATTAGTTTTCTCTCAGCTTGGGAAAGTAATTTAAATTCACTGAAATCAAAACGAAATGCAACAATAAATAATCAGAAAGAGAGAGAGAGAGAGAGAGAGAGAGAGCCAGAAAATGAATGAGAGAACGAATAAAGCACACAGAAAACATAAAAACAAAAACAACAAAAAAGAGAGAGATTAACTAAGAAATCCCAGTAAAATTACAAACAACAACAACAACAACAACAACAACAATAATAATAAAGAAGAAATAAATAAATAAATAAAACACAAAAAATACATTTTTGTACATTTAAATCAAGGCACAAAATGAAATAAAATCTGAACAGAAATGCACTAAAAATTTCCGAGAGCCAAACAAAACAACAAAAAACTAAAAGTTGTTTTAAATAGAAATAGAAATAAAACGTGCTTAAGTAGAGCGTGAAAATTAAAGAAGCCACTTAGCGTAGAAGAAAACAAGCGCCAACCGACTATCATGAACATTAGATTTTGTTGTTGCTATTACATTTTTTTTTTTGTTTTTTTTTGTTTTCTGTAAAGAAAATGCCTTAAACAACTGGAAATATTTAAATGTTGTCACTGTTGCAAATGAAAAAAAAAACAAAATTTTAACAGAACATGTATTGTTTCAGTTCTTCTTTTATTCACATAGAATAGAGAAAAACAATATCTATTGTAACCACTCCGATGCTGCAGTTTTCCGCTTGTGTACGCCTTGTACGCGGGTGAAATATTCTTTAAAAGGATATGAAGGTCAAGTGCTGTAAAGTTCGTTTAAAAATATCGAAACTGGAACTCTTCCCGGTGCCACTATTCATTTCAGTATGCATGATTGCGGTACGGGGGTTGTTGAAGTGGACTTTTCTTTTTGTTATGTAGGAAGAGAGATTTGGCTGTAAGCTCCTTCTGTACACTCCTTACCTTAAGACATTTCATGCCGCTAATCCCTTAAGCATGCATTGATCCACTATACTTACACGACTTTTGCATCCAATATTAGCATTCGGGTCTTATATAAATTATAAGTAATTATATCTGCTTTTTACAAATCTACAGGCGTGTTTTGACCTTGTAACCGACCACCAGGTCACAAAAGGAAGTAACATTTTTTCCTAATAGTTTTTATGACTTTTATTGTACATTACTTTTTACATTACTTTTTAATGCACAATTGCTGATGCGTGGAACTGTTTCTACGATAAGCGTTCCTACAGAAAGTAGGACTTTTATAAGGCAACAAGATCTGATTTTTGATTGGTTTTATTATAGCAAATTTGCACAAAAGTTCGCTGCAATAAATTCCGACTACATTAGTCTAATCCTCCAATACAACTGCATATAAACATTCCAATGGGGACTTTTAGACCTAACAAGCTCCTACTTATCATATTTTATAATAGAAATTATCGTTAATAAGTCAAAGTGAAACGTGCTGTATTCAATTTGGAAAATGTCAGAGCGCACTTTGGAACCCATGAAAAACAACTCTTTATACGAAATAAGTGAACGAAATCTTTGACAAGTTAGTTCACGTCTTCCGCATGCAGCCATGTAAGGGTACCATTTACTTAGAAACAAGGTACAATTTTCGGTATTTTATTACAAGTGTATTACAATATTTTTTTTTAATTTTCTTACGAAACTTTCGTTATAACAAGAAAGTTTCTCTATGATCTGTTGCCAAAAACTGGTTGTAAGTTTGTGCTTTTTTTTTTCAAGGGGTCCAATGCTATTGATTAGATCTCCGAATATCAAAAATTTACAAAAATTCGCAAAATCAATTTGAAGTTTGCTTGTGATTGCCTTTTAACTTTTGACGTTGCAGTGTTATTGCTCAGAATAGTGTCCTATCACATTTTCATCACAGTAGAGTGTTCTTGACTAGCGTGAATAGTGAAACGAATTCAACATTCTCTGCAAACTTTGCTAACAAGAACAAACTTCGTCTTCGGTTTTCTGCTTTTGTTCGGTTAAATTAAAATTCATACTCAAGATAGTTTAACAAAATTGCAAAGAGAAAAGAATAGTTTTGCTTTCCTTCATTGACCAGAATCTTAAACTTTTTTTAAACTGTTAAACTTGGTCTTTACTAGCGTCCGTACACCACATATACAAGGCAGATAAATAGTTCCTCCCGCTATTATGGACTAATTTTTGTCATAAAATTATAAAAATTGTTCACGCCATATAAGGGCTAAACATTTTAGGCAACAACCAGTGTTCGCCCATTCGCTTTTTGCAATGTGAGAACTTGGAAATTTTAAAAATGATCCTGATCTGCTAATCAAAAAAAGATGATTTATTTGCATTGTTTAGCCAGTGTGCACGTATTCACGTTAGTGGTTTTCGTGTTTATTTATACGAAAAGCTATGGAAATTCTGGATGACTTTGAAGTTTACCATGATTTACCACATGATTCAATAAGCCTCCTATTTGACACATATTTGGCGTAATTGTTGTCAAGTCCACATGATTTCTGTGGTAGTACCACCCTTCAAACTATACATGTCAAAATTTCATGACATACTGACAATGATATTGCAAGTTGCAGTTGTTTTGTGTGTTGCTTGAACGTTCTTTTTGGTGAGAAAAATTGCGTTCACAACCACCACATCAGGGGGCTTGGAAGATGTGAAGGCGTCTCTTGTTCGTCAAAAAACAAATTTGTAGGTTGCTTGCTAATTTTGAACACAATCGCATGAACACTGATGAAGTAGAACACTCTGCTTGCCCGAATTTGGCGGTTGTTTCAGAAAACATAAAAAAAGTGGACAAAAAGGTTTTGGACGGCTGAACAGTGAAGTTGAGTAAAACAACTGATATCCGAAAGATATCAGCAGGCATTGTATTCATTATCTTGCATGAACGTGTGTCCATGGGAAGGTTCTGTTCAAAGTGGGAGCAGCGTTTGCTCACTATTCGCGACAAAGTCAGAGCGCTGTTAAGGCTAAACAAAAAGCACTTTTTCATGCTATATGTGACAATGAATGAAACACATGAGTTCATCGTTAAACTCCAAATTCAAGGCGGCAGTTACCCGAGGAGGGAATGAAACTGGCGAAAATCGTCCAAAGCGAGTGAGAAATAAACAGAGTTTCTAAAGAAACGGTAGCTTGTAAATCAATTGTGGCAATGTAGTGAAATTAGAAGCAGGTCTTATTCTGTTTTATCATTCCGATCTCTATTCAGATATTTATATTACATTCTTTGTGCTCTTTTAAAGGTTTTAAACATCATCATTCATATAAGAGCTTCGAAAATCCAACTTTACGTGGCAACTTTAACGTTGTTAGGGGTTTTTCCTAACAGCTATAGCGTTGTATCTGAATCCACAATTATGAACAGTGATGTGCGGCATATGGTTGGATTTGCATATTTTGCATAAATTTCGTTAACAAAGAGGAAAACAAGTTTTGAGCTCGTAGCACATGATAATATAAATGGGAAAAGTTCATTTAGTGTTCCTTAGTTCGTTAGTTCCTCATCATCTAATTACCATTTTTTTCCCTAATCAATAGAAGTAAAGAGAGCAAACTCTATTGCTGCTCATTGACTTTGTCTGAAGTAAGAATAACGAACTAACTTATATTTGCTCGTTAACATTTTTCCTTTTTAGCGCACGAGGAATCAGGATATGCTACAATCAGATTAATATTGGTTTGGCTGTTGGCAGAATTCGATGAATGATGTTAATCGTAGTTTTAAAAGAGAACACTTAAAAACCGCTTCTCTTCTAATGAATTTTTGTGGCAACAGGGTTATCGTTGCGCTCTTATTCAGGAAAAGTTTCCGTATAACGTTATCTGCGAATAATAAGATATTATTTTTCAAGTTGGGCCAAGTTTCAATGGTTTGTACAAAAAAAAAAAAACATAAAGAAAAAAAAAATATTGTAAACAGCCTTTAAGTTATTGGTTAACACATATGTAGGGAAACGTGACTACAGTTCAAGTTCTTTTACTGTCCGTCACCTTTTGTACATGTTTTTCTATAACGTTCACAGGATAGTAAACATAGTAATGGTCATGACGGTGACGATGGCAGTAAAAAATTCCAAATGTTCTTTTTATATATACATTTTTTTTTTTTTTCATTTTGCTTACATGTATGAATAATAACTATTTTGACACATGTCGCTCAAGGCTAACTGATTGTTGTGATAGTCACGGTATTGTTACAGTTTTTCTGTTTGCTTATCACTAACAAAATGTTTGGTTAGCTGGTAATGTTGCATTTTTTTTTTTTTTTTTTTTGTTATTATTACGATGTCGGCTTATGCGTATGACAGTAAATTATTGGCTAAGAAGCCAAAAAAAAAAAAAAAAAAAAAACGAGAGACTAGCGGTTTATAATTTATGTTAGCAAAATATGGCAGAAATTTATGGTCAACTCCGTATACAGTTTCATTGGTTTATTACCGGTAACGTTAGATTCAATCGAATGGCCTTATGGTGTAGAACGACTGTGCAAACAAAAATACTTAAGTACTGAAGAACTTTAAAGTATTGGAAAACAAACTTGCTTAAGCTTTTCAATAAAAAGCATAACAAAAGAGTTAGAGAGTTAGAGTTATAGAAAGTGTTTCATTTTATATAGACTTTGGTAATAAAAACTATTAACAAATGTGAAAAATGAGAAAACAAACGATGGGGAAGAAGTCTTGCTAGTGGAACAATTTCTGGTATAAAGTGTATGTGCCGAATAGGTAAAGGATCTCGACTCGGTGGTCGAGGGATCAAATCTCTAGTGCGGTAGAGTGTTCAATAAAGTACACCTACACTTACACATACACACACGCATACATATAGATTTCTAATTTCATTAACACGATCTTCTCGAAATGTTTCAATTATTGCAATTTAATCGAAATGTGGTTCAATAACATTCACTGAGTATGTTGTTAATAATATTTCTATATTTGCTACCGTAAAAAAGAAAACATTTGCCTGGCAGCAGGCATTCGGCTTTCGAAATGCAAACATTGTAATGAATATTTGATATTATGACTAGACACGTACTATATTGTCATTCAGCTTCATGTTCCTATACTTCAAATTTTCAAAGGCTGCAATAATAAAGCAAGAAGTTATATCCGCAATATCCCCCTTATTGTAAAAATGTTTAACGCTCTGCTGCTGTTCTATTGAATTAAAAGGGCATGAAAGTCACAGAAAAGAGGCTTAATAGTCTAGATGGATAGTTAAGATAAATGTTAGTTGACATATGACATACGCTGTACGTATACGATGTACGTACGACAATGTAGTTCAAATTTGTTCTTCTGCAAAATCCTTTGATTCTGCATATCGCTTGCTGATTTTTTCACCTTATTGGTAATATGTTTTATTGAGATGCGAACGTACTTCAAAATTTCTTTTGCTTGCTTTTTCTGCCAAGAAACGTCATAGTCATCTTAACGCAAATGTTTGACATCCTTCAACCGAAACTATTTTCATTAGTTTGCACTGATCATTCACCGAATCTTAGAAGATATTTGTGCCAAGTTTTAGCTAACATTTTTTTTTTTTTTTAAGATGTAAGTCCACATTTCTTGCTTATTCTGAATGAATTGAATTCCGTAGGCAAATTACATCCATTATTACACTAAAATTTTGAATCGTTTTTATAAATATATGCTTCAAGCTTCAGATTGATAGGTTCTCCTACGAATTGTAATCGGACTCACTTGACTATTATTTGAAATATTGTGGCAAACCATGCATCTTGACATGTATACGAAACTTCGTTCCTTAATGTCAATAAATGCGAAAATACGCGTTTCATCGGCGTTCAGTAAAGGCACAGATGAACGGTGTTAACTAAAGTCTGAATCTTAAGACGAACGCATACTTGTGGGGTTCACTCTAACCAACACCCTAATGCTCGTCGCAAGCATGTAATCGATAATCGCTTGGATATTCGAACGGCCAGATCGTGAAGGACAAAGAAAGAATTTTGGTGATCTCATACTCTGCGAATATTCATGTGCGGAACAATTGTAATTCTTCGTTTCAGAGTGTCAGATAGAACCTGTCTAACTATGAAACCATGCAAATATATGGACATTTTTCATCTCTCCGTAAACCTATTGGAAAAGTGAAACGAAAAATGCAACTATTGAACAAGGAACACCAATTTGCTTCTCGTTAAAAATTTTTCTTCGGTTGGGACCTATGGAACGATTAGTTTGTAATGAGACAAATGACATTCACTGTGTTTCATTCAATTTTGACGAGATTAATGAAAGGTTCGTTCACAATATCTTTTTATACCCTACACCACTGTGTGTGTGGCACAAGGTATATTAAGTTTGCATGCACATATGCAGTACCCAGAAGCATACTTTTCATTATACTAATCAGCATTCATTCAGAAGCACATTCTGAATCGATATAAGCTTGTCTGTCTATGTGTCCATTATGTTTGTTATGCTTGTGCTTAATCTTCATCATGCGGCAGTAAAGTTTTATTTTTTTATCGTGGTTGAGAATTGGTCTATAGCAATAATTTCATAAGATGATTAATTCTACCAAATTTGAAGGACCTGTCTCTACTTTTCAAAGCCTTCCATATCAAAACAAGCAATCACAAATTTTTGTGATGAAAATAGATAAAAAATAGTATAAAAATTACCAAAAAAATTTTATTTACTAGATTTGGGGCACGTCAGTTCGCCTTTCTGACGTTCTGCAATGAAAAGGTATAATTGTTGGTGTTTTGTCGCCAAAATAAATGAAGATTTGTATTGAGCGAAATGATGTGAATTCTCGCATGATAGGAAATGAGATCAATTGATGGAGTCTAATTTTGCTCTCTGCAGTTATTAGGTGCCAATTGAATGGCTCGGTTGAATCGTCGTCAATTGCGATTGGCCGATTCAGATTGAATTCGAACATAAAAATGCGAAACTAAAAAAAAAAATAATGTAATAATACCTCTGCAATAGATTTAAAAACAAACCAATTCTTGTTCACTTACTTGAATATATTTTAGTTTGAGTCTAAATGGTACAACAATTTTACTTCTTTCTTATTTTTAGTGTACAAATTTAATGTGATTTCCACAAAAGATTACTTAGATATTGGATTTTGCAAACTATTTATTAATCGGTCAGATTATCGATATGCACACGTCTATTATCATTTATATCTTTCCATTATTTCCTAACATCGGAAAGATCAGAAAGTGGGTTTTTCTTTTCTCTTACTATAAGATTTAAGGCCTATTTTACTTAAAAGTTCGTGCTTTGAACTCAACATTCTCTTATTGTCTTAATCACTATGGCAAGCATATGAAGCTCACGTACGCATCAACTTATTTCGATTTTACGCGAATATAATGTTTCAGGGCCAAATTCTCATAACCTAGTTTTTCTACAGAACAGAGAAAAAACAAAAACCCATCAAATATTAAGTTAGTGCAGGGTTCTACGTGTGAGGGTCTATTGGTGTTGTACATACAAGCACATGTTTTAATAACAACATGTTTGTACATGTTTTTTTTTCCTTGAACAGAATATTTGCTATTTTAATGGATGTGTTGGGTTGGCGGTTGAAGGCGTTGGTGAGAATTTTTCATAAAGAAAAAATAATCTGAAAACCTGCGGCGTAACTGCTCTTCATACAAATGTCATTTCGCTGTAACAGTAAAACACCACAATATGTTGTTGGCAAAGAAATACACAAACAAAAAAATAAACTAAAAGCTGAACTGATTCTAAACAATTGCAAACACGATGTACCAAATGTTGCTTAAGCTGAGTTGCTTTAAATACAAAAAGACCTTGTATGTATATATATAATAAATATATGTATATATAAATAAAATATATATATATAAATAAAATATATATATATATATATATATATATATATATATATATATGTAGGGAGGACCACATAGGCACATAGAAGCGAGCGGACACACACGCAACCCCGAATATATCAAATCTACATATTAAAGCTAATAACGAGAAAATATATTTACACAAAAACCTAACAGCGTGCATGTAAAGTTGCGGAGACAAGAAACAAGCTAAAATGAAGGCGAACACACAGAACACAACGCACACGTGCAAGCAAGCATATCCCTCCAATAAACAATAGCACCTATACGCACATACAAACAAAAAAAAAAAAATGTGTATATATTGCAGGCATATACAAAGTTCATATAAGCTGAACTTTTTCATCTGCTCATCGTGTGGGGATACGTAAAAATATTTATATGGTTTTACGTGAATTTTTTAAAAGCACATTTTCGTATTTTTTGCTACAATTTTTCTCTATGCGGTCTGTTACTTATACACAAATAAGTAAAAGCATTGCAGTGGGGCAGGGACGATCGTTGAATTCCTTAAGTTTCTTTGTTGAATACAATTTTTCGGTTATTTTTGTAATAAAATACTTTTCATTTTGTCATATGAGAGGCAGCCCAAAACTTGAGCTGACACGATCCAAAATTAATCTTCGTGTCAATGATCTTATTATTTTTTACTTATTAGAGTGTTAAAAATTCGTGACTAGGTCCACAAATCGACCTAGAAGATCCAATCTTAAGACAATCACAATTTACGTCAAATTACTGGTATTGGTTAGTTTTGATAAAAAAAACCTTAAAATTTAGACATTTAAAGGCTTAGTTTTTGCGGAAACGGTGATGCGGGCAAGTGTTTTAAATGTTGGCCCACCCATACCGAAATATCGTTATGAGTGAGTCTTGTTAAGAAACGTTGAAAATTGTAAATTTTTCCTTTACATATAATGCCTTTTTGAAATAAAGAAGCTGTACGGGGAGTGTTTGTGAAAATAGTTCGATCCAATTTTTTTTCACTAGTTCGTCTTACATCAAAACAGTTGAACGTACCAAATTTCGTAGGAGCATTTCAAAAATTGCGACTTAAAAGTTTAATAGATTTTAGACTGACGGATGGACGTATAGACAAGCCTAAATCGATTCAGAAAATAAACGTAGATTGACTGGTATAATAAACAGCGAATACCTACCACAAGTGATGTAGCGTATAAAGGTTTTTTTTTAAATTTTTAGTTTTAGTTTTCTTTTTTTTCTCTATGTAACAACGAAAAATTATAGAACAGCTTTAAATTGTAATAAACTATATAACATATGGAACTGAGGCAAGTTTATATATTTAGACAGAGGTTTTCTGCGATGTCGTCCATGGATTATATGAAGATATGAAGGTTTACATAATTTAATTTATTATACAAATGAAAACCATGAGTTTATAGTTTTCTCAGAAACAATATGTATATATACATATATATATATATATATATATGCGTTTCTTGCACATATATTGTATGCATAAGCATCTGTCATCTAATTTTTGTAGATAATTATACGCTTTTCAGTGATAATTATACGAAACTGCCTAAGCTCGTACGTGGGTCAAACAAACAAATATTATTAAACGCTTCAGCGCATTTATAGAGAAAATTTAGCACCTAATAATTTTGTAAGTCGATCGAATTAAGCCTGAAGGCCAGTTTCTATAAAAGCAAGAGGAGAAATCTGATACTGCAAAGTAAAATGAAAATGATGACAAATTTCTGTCGGCGAAACAAAAAAAAAAGAACAGTTCATAATTCCTAATCGATTTTACATAAACCGAAAAGATGCTTTATTAAAGTACTTAGTAAATTTTCATGAGACTTGGATCGTTACGAATCCTAACCCCCACAGCCCTAAAATTCGGTTTCCCAAGCGAGGAGGTTTCATAGAAAACCGCCAGTCAAATATTGCAAAATAGCAAATAGGTTATTGCTAATATATTCTGGAGCAAAAGTGTGAGCGTGTACATTGAAGTGGGGGCCAAGCAATTATTTTAAGCATAAACAAGGAAAACAAAGATCAAAACGGAGAAAATAAAATCCATTTGTTCTCTGCACACGTCCACCTCCAGCTTTCTATCTTAAGTCTCTTCATTTCGAAATCTCTTAACGTTACCCAAACAGAATTTAGATGAGTTGACGTGCGAACAGATGGCCACGGTTAAAACAATACACATTATCACGCAGATTAGAAATGTATGTACTTTGTAGAGCACCTGGCACTCATTTCCAGGGATTTCTGATTCGTATATCTCGAAGTAACAAACGGTAGAGCATAGCACAATTAAGTAATCGTTTAACATATATTTTAATCAAAGTCGGTCTTTCTCTCATTTCATAACTTAGATTTACTTTCCAATTCACATTATTGTTTATTTTATTATAATAAACTTCTTTTTTGCAAGTATGTATCAAATTACTTTCTTTTGTTGTACAAAATTTGATTAAGCATTATTGAATAATTCTTGTAATCAAGCAATTAGAAGAAGCCTAAGAGGAATTTCTCTTACTTTAACTTTGAAAAGAAAATTCATTGAAAATGAAAAAAAAAGAAAAAAAAAACAAAACAAAACAAAACGACCAATTCAAAGTATATGAATTTTCAACAAGTTTTTATTTAGAACACTAAAGTAAATACACTTATAAAACTTGTAAGAGCAATTTCACTATTTTTATCATTTTTTTTTTGTTTTTTTTTTATTTTTTCACTTTTGTTTTGATGCAACTCAAAAAAAAAAAAAAAGAGCAGCAATGAAAACCATAAAGTTGTGGCATTTATGGTTTGTTTTACTACATATGCAAATACCCATCCACATATGCATGTACGCACACACACACACACACACATACATACACAAACAAACTAGCACACATTGGGTTAAGCATAAATAAACATTTTGAACTCATATAATACTCAGAAGCAACACATGGTGCGTATGAGTGATTTCTTGACTTGAAAAATTAAAGAAAAAACCAAAAACTTTCTCATGCATGTAAATGTGAAATGTTCGTTAGATAAAAGTAACTGGAAGAAAAGCACAATATTTGTGCTGCTTCACGCTATAAAAGAGAGTAAGAAAGAGACATGTTATACCACTACTTGTGATTGTTAAACAAATACTTCAAGTTTCTTTGAAATTAAATTAAATTTTTACAAAAAATCAAGAAAGAAAACAAAAGTTGCTTATAATGTCTTGTCGATTGTAAATGAATTTATTTGAAATTTAATAATATGCTACTTAAGCAATTTGGAGCCTAAAAATATTATTTTACTTTAAAGATATTTTGCTTTTCAGAATAAAAGCAAAAACATCTGGAAGAAATTTTTTATATTTATCATCGGAAATTAAAGTAATTTTTATACGCATCAAGCTAAGGGAAGATAAACTGATTGTTTCAAACTGTGTATAACGGAGAAACGTTCAACAATAGGATTTATCTAATTTGTTTAAGACAGAAGAGTGTGTTCGTGCTGGGACGAAATTTTTGGTTGCAAATTTTTCTGTTTTCACGTTCCCTAAGGCTTCTTTCTGAAAATTATAAAGTTCGAATAATCAACTTTAACTACATAGATATTCAACAAGTTTGTTTTTATTTGATTTAATAAATTAATTTTTTCTTACTAAGAGCTTTTTGGCCCATGCCAGCTGATAAAATCATCTTTTTGTATTATTCTTGAAAATTTAAGCGCCCACGTCAATAAATAAAATAACAAGCACGGAAATAAACTCACAGGATTTATGATTTATTACCTTTTAAGCTTAGCCAACCTATTTTTCTTCAACAATTTCGTACAATTTCTACGTATTATATTATGTAAGCATAGAGCATTGCTTCTTCACCTACCATTTAAGCACGAGAGGTTTAAATACTTCAGGAAAATCTTGGCGGTTTTCAGACACTTTCTCCACTTAACGCAATATAAAACAAATAGGAATATTGTGGCCGAATATGGCCTAACATCGAATACCCTACGCCATTTCGTCTATTATAATTATTCAGTTATTTTACGTTCGTATAATGACTTTTTCAAAATAAGAAGAAGAGTTGCGAAAGTGGTGCGATCGAATCCATTTTCATTAGCGTTTGTCCTTGAGAAAAACCATACCAGTCTACCAAATTTTACCAAAATATTTGAAACATTACGACCTATAGAATACAAAATAGACGGACAGACAGACAAGTTTAGATCGATTCCGAAGGTGATTCAGAAGGTGACCAAATTTTACCAAAATATTTGAAAAATTACGATCCTTAGGATACAAAATACACGGACAGACAGACAAGTTTAGATCAATTCCGAAGGTGATTCAGAAGGTGATCCCGAATTCATGAGTATAATAGAAGCCATTTTGTATGTTACATACATACACAAAAACTTAGTATAGCCTACGCCAAAAGTGGTATAGGGTACAACAAGAAAATTTCAAATTCAAGATAAACATTTCTAGAGGTCGCCTTCAATTGTGCTAAATCTCTCCCTTTCTTCATTTAGTTGTTATTTTTAGCATTTTTCAATTGCAATTGATTTCGAAATTTTTATATTAAAGCAAAATTTGGAATTAAATTATTTTTACTTAAATTTTCACTTAGTGAACAAATTTATAAATTATACCAATTTATGGCGGATTTTTTTTTGTTGTATTTGTCGGTACCGATGTTATACAAATTAATTTTTTGTAAAAATATTGTCTAAATGAAAATTTGTCGACCTTTTTAGAGCAAAAGTCATTGTATGTAACGGAATTTATGAACTGCACACGACCACACATACTAATATACCTTGACATGCAATCAAAATATTGTTATGTAGCTAAACTTTGCGGTATATGAGGAGATAGGTGAAGGAAAGGGACCGATAACAGTTTTATTTCATAATTTATTCAAGTGCAAATTTCAATCAATTTTAGCACATCAGCGAAAAATCGTTTTCAACTATTCTCCGCGTAACATGCATACGTATGCGAATAGATAGAAAGTCAGTCACTTTGGATATCGTATATGTATGATGTCGATATATATATATATATATATATATATATATATATACGTATATATATGTATATATATATATATATATATATACGTATATATATGCACTGATAAAGACTGACATATGTATAACTATGTATGTTTATAGTAATATACATAGATATATAAATGCATACGCATACGGGTGCGCCTACGATACATTCATACGTAAATACATATCTATATATATATATACATTTATTTATTTATTTTATATTTTTATGTTATATATACAAAGCATGCAGTCAATCTGTTACCTGAGTAAGAGCAGAAAAAACGTTTTGATTTCATTTTTTGCTATCCATGCGTATTTTTGGTTTCCAATTGGAAAGTTTCAGGAATTGTTAATATTCATTAAAGCTTTTGAAAACTGATAAATTGTTCAATTTAAAAATTATTGTAATGGTTGAGCTATTTATTTCATTTTCATATATTACCATATACACTACATTGCTACACCTACCATGCTGATAGTGAAAGGCACGCATATAACATTAACGCAGGTTTGGGCGTACTAGGGCGTACTAGTAGCGTACGCATGCTATATCCACAAAGCTTTGAGATACAAAAAATGTTTATTGTAATATTCACTGCAGAATCATTTTTGGAATCCGTCCCTCTCTCCACACACACGTCTGTGACCACCTACACGTCTTACCATTCTGGATATGCTAATGATGTATAGTAAGACGATTCCGTTGTGAAGACAAACTTTGCTTTCAAGAAAAGCGAGATCAAGGCACTTTTGCGACCAATCATACACATTTAAAGCGATTACAAAGCGCATGTTACATAAAAACATATTATTCGGACAAACACATTTCATTGATAACAGTACAAATAAATCGTGCTTGAAAATTTTCGTTCTTTCTGTGGAGGCATCATAAAGTTAAACTTTTAGTTGAGATGAAAAAGTAGGTCAAAGCAAATGTGTTTTGATTTTTTCGAGGGGGAGGTTAACTTGAAAAATTAAGTTATGATTACATATTTATCTTAAAACTGATCGAAGCGATAAAAAATTTCGAATGATATAATAATGATAATGATTTTCACAGAAGCATTGCTAAGAACATAGATACATCTGTAAGGTGTGTGAAATAATGTCTGGTAACTTTTTAGTAAACTTGATTAAGTATCAAAAAAAAAATAATAAACCGAGATATTTTATTGTCTATCGCTAAGCATTACATCTCTTGGATCGAATATGATTGATGATGAAATAGCACGTCTGCTCTCTACTATCTAGACAAGGCATTCATTTTCTGTTTATCACCAACCACCAACGGAAGAGATCAGGGTAGTACTCACGGGGGGGTTAGCACTGCTAATCTAAAGTGATGGATCTTAACTAACAACATATAAACAAACCGAGCATGCATATTTGCTTTGAAACGAATGTGGTTGGTTGTCCGGCGTCAACCGATGCTTAGAACTGTCGTCCAAGATCCATTTTTCATCGTCGGAAATAATTTAATGAAGATAATCCTTGCTTTTATAATGGCTATAAACAGTGAATATTAGCAGGCGCCAACCTTGCAAGGCTTTTTATGGACAGTGGGTGGTTGTCCAGTTAACTTCTTAGAAATATTGCTGAACTGAATTATGATCTGTTGGATGCTTTGTATCCAGCAAAAAAACGATTCCCTCAATAACAGAGGACTATTAATCATTTTTGCATTAAGCAACTAACAAAGGTCCACTAGACAACTAGTCATTCAACGAGTAATTCAATTTAAAAAAACGTAAAAGAACTTTGAAATGAAAACAAGTAAGAGCATTATAGTGCGCTAAACAGTCCATACCACCAAATAACGACTTTTTAAGGTAAGACGTTATATTCGAAGTGAACCAAAAGGTGGCTCGATCCAAACAATTTTCAAAGGCATTTGTTCTTGGGCCAAATCATGTAGGTGTAGCAAATTCCATAAAAATGTCTCAAAAACTCTGACCTATAGGTTAAACAAAAAAGTGCAAAGCGGGCAAGTGCTCTGGCGAGCAGAAAAGCATAGAATCATATGTCGAATCGATCGTTGCAATAAAAGATGGATGGATCTATCATAAGATTTTCCGGTTGTTGTATAAATTCGCACATATCCAAGTGGTATAGGGTACAATTATAAACAGTAAAAATAATGAATAGCTCGGAACGTCTTAAGAAAATACTAAAGAATATAAAGTTAATTTTTTTTTTTTAAGTGATATAGTTTTAATAGTACGATTGAAAGAATATGCTTGAGTTGAAAAAACGCAAGAAAAACGTCTAATTATCAGCTTCGAAACACTTCGTTGCTGAAAACAGAAAAAGTGGCGTACAAGTTGCGAGAATCCTTTGTAGTACAAATTGAAATTAATTTCCCTTATTTGGCCAGTCGTGCTCGAAGTATATCCACATCATTAATGCAATCAAAGAAATTGAACTGTGTCGTCAAGCAACGACAGCAGAGTTAGTCAACAATTATTGCACTTGGGACAAACACTTTAATATCTGATTTACTATAGAGTTTTCCGGCGGCAAAGGAAAATTTACTCTACAGGGAGTGTACAAGTGAACAAGTCTGAAATACAAGTGAATAGAAGTTGAAGAAATTCTTCAGCGATCGCGGAACGGCAACTCCTCTTCAATTATTAAAATAAACATTAAATAAATAAATCTTGAACAAGATTGCCTCATCAAAAAAGTGATAACTTTTATTACGCCCACTTCGGTTACATCTCATTCGCTATTGGATCGCTGGTTGGGAAATACTTATAAATTTGCATTCCGATCTGTTACATATGTGAATGTCCTGTATAGCATATTACCTTATGTTAAGCAACGCTTTATTGCATTTCTACGATATTAAAATATATCTTTCATACTTTTTGAAAATCTCTCTTGTGTGTAGACAGGCACACGCCTATACATATGTAAATGTAAAATAATGATGGGAATAAAAGCAATTTTAAGTATTCGTCACAAAATTGGGTCATGATTAAGTGACTGACAAGTAAACAAGTAAACAGCTGTCACATATGTTTATTTATTTCATATCACATCCATACATAAGTCATCGTGATCATCGTCGATGTCATCATAATTATAACTATTTTGCTGGTGCACAAGCAGATACTTAAAAAGATTATATTGCAATTAATAATATTTTCTGCTGCAATGATTTTTGATTAAAGAAGAAAGCGTTGCAGCATGAATGAAATATTGAGTACGTAAAGTACTATGGAAGAGTTTTCCTCTAATTAATTTTGGAATACTTCGTTACATCTTCCTTTGAGTGTTTAATATCTATCCCTCACTCAACAAACAAGCGTTGTTTTTAGTACCTCATCAGAGAAATGTGCAGAAATTTTGATTAGTAGCAACAAAGTTTCTTATGCATCCGTGTATTTCGTCTGCATTCCGGTTTCGAACATATAAGTAAAAGTTTAGAATAATTTGTGAACTTAGACTTCGCGTGCAGTCATTAACAAAGAATTCAACTCTGTTGGCAAAAATCCGTCGTACACATACAATGCATGGGAAAAACTTTTTTCTTTTTTTTTTTGCTTATTCGCTTTTACTTAAAACACAGTTAAGTGGTAAAAGAAATTTTATATGATTTTACATTTTTCAATGCAATATTTATTTTAAAAAATTTTGCTGATATTAAACTAATATTGAAAATAAAAATTTTCCAAAGTCAAAGGAATATTTTATATGATAATATTTGCAATATAATCATGTTGATTAACGCGATCTTAACATTTTCATTAGTCAATTTAAAATTTATTTGCCCAACCCAATCTCTTATGAACATTTGGATTCCATTTGGTTTCGCGGTCAATCAGAAGAAGATCACATCGATTCGTTGAAAGTAATTTACTTTTAACAACTCGTCTCTGTTTTCTTAGACTTATTCGAACAAAATATACATTAGACTACGTAGGAGTTCCGCAATGTGTCGATACAAATGCTTGTATAGTTGCAAAGCAAACGAAGCGCCTTTGAACAAGATGCTTCACTTCAAATTGCATATTATTCATGATCATGAACTGTCAACATACACCTATCATTGCAATGACATTTGACAAGTAGAAAAGAAGAAGATTTTCGAATTCACTGATTGTTGGCAGCATTGTGATAAGTTTTGATAATATTTTAAGCACTATTATTGGAAGTGATGAAACTCATTTTCGCGTGTCAAGATGCATGAATAAGCGAAGTTGTCACCTCTGGTGCGCCAAAAATTCAAGACATATAATCGAACAGTCTGTTCACCCGCAGATGTTGATTTGGTAGAATTTTTGAAGTGAAGACGTAATTGTGGCATGCTATTTCGGGAATACAGCTAACTCAAGCGTTATAATAGATAGGTGGCTTCATCGAACGATAGTGGCTGACCTTTTTTGCTTTAAAATTTAAGCCATGAATGAGAGTGACGTTTATTTTCCACATGAGTAGCCGAGTAGGTAGGAGACGAGACCACAAAATGTGTTTTCGCGATTTCATATCTTAGTGCGATAAAGCTTTCTGTCGCAGCTATATGCACAGTCAGTAAAGGCATAGCACTTATCGATTGGCCTCACCTTTGCTAGGTCGTTGCCACCACCCCCTATTTCGTGCTATCATTCTATGTCATCACTTTGTTCTGGCCGTCACCGCATTACGCGAATAGGGGACATCCCCTGAGTGATTGGTTACATTAAAAAAAAAAAAACGAAGGCGGAATCTGCCGCACTACTGTACTGCATGCTACCTTCATTGTCGCATGGCAGCGAGAGTGGTAGACGATTAGCAAACAGTTAGAACCAATTGATTTGCGGCAAGACCAGTATAACATAACAGATTTTTTTAGCATCAATAGCCCGTTTTATAATTCAATGTAAAATGCGCCAAAAGAGAGGTAATCGTGGCTTATGAGCTATTTCGTATATTAATTGTTTCTTATCAAACTTTCATTTCAAGTCATTGTTTTGCCTCCTTTTACTGCCTTTATAATCGTTGCTTATTGGCATTTAGAGCAACTATATATACTTAGGAAATGGTCATTAAAACTATTTATTAGTAATAAGTCTCAAAAATGCAATTCAAAGCCAACACTATAACTCTCTTTGTTCTTTCAGCTCTCAATTTATCTTTAAAAAAAGAAATAAAAGCAAAATTTGCACCTAATCTCTTGAGCAAAATCTGCCAAAAATTGTTTAGAAATGAGACGAATTGAGATTGTGCTCTTATTTTAAACATTGCTATTTCCTTTTCCACTGGCCTTGTTATCTTTCTGCCAAAATCTTGTATTTGAACTGAAAACAAGTCTTTGCAATGTTGCAACAATGTAGGCCATTTATACGCAAATGGTGGAAAAAAAAAAATTCTGAAAAAGTAATTGAAAAACATGAAAACCTACTCTTAACAAAATGTGAACGAGGCTAAACTAGCGATTAAAAAGAATTGGCCAAGATAACAGATAATAAGCACATTCATACGCATCTATTGGAGAGTGATGTTAATTTTTGTACTTTACGCCACTTCTCGTACAAGGATATATTTACTTTGTTCAGACGTATACAACATCTACCTTTCAATATACCGATCGATTCAGAAAGTCATTCAAAGCTTCTCTGTCCGTTTGTCCACCTGCCAGGCTTGTATTAATATGCTCAACCTACAGGTCGCAATTGTTTGAATAATTTGATGAAATTCGTTCGACCGACACGTTTTCGACCAAGAGCGAGCCCTATGGAAAATGGTTGGATTGTGTACATTTGTTCGACTATTTCCGGTTAGTTTTGGAAAGTCGTTATATGAATAACTATATTAACCGGAGTGCTGCAAGGTATTCCAGGGGGGGGCCGTGTCCTACTGTAATGTTTTTACGAAAAGGAAGTTTAAAGGAAAAGTTAAAAAGGTATTGCATTTATTAATGGAAACCCGAGTCCCGTTATTTTTATCAACGACGTTCTCATAAGGCTCACATGTCTAAATATACGAAAAATTCTAAAAGGGCTTAGTACAGCCTATCGGTAAGTGTTTGCGCTCACGGAAACCTTACAGGTAGGAAAACTTAAAGTAGATGTTGGTATGGATGTAGGGAACAATTTATTATAATCTAACAATCTGGGTAACCTGTACATTTACATATCTATGTAATCTACATTTGGGATCACTTAAGTATTTGGCTTACGATGGCGGGTGTTCGAGAAGAGTTTTAAAAGAAGATTGTTTTTGTGCACCCACCTTAATTTTCTTTCCCAATATATCGACAAATGAATTTCAGAGATCTTCTAAAATATATGGGATATATATGCACACTAAGCATGGCATTCCTAATGCACTTAGTCCAGTCAGTTAGTTTTTGCTCCTGACTGCTAAAATGTACATAAAAATGTAAAAGTCGTTAATTGTTTTTACGAATGAATTCCATAGATCGAGTCAGATGTCGAAGAAGAAAACCAAAAATTTTGATACGTTTTCTTCAATGGCGAACACAATAACGAGATATTGGTTTTAGAAACTTTTAAAGCTCATGATGAAAGAGTTATCATCGACAAATTTTCAATTAACAAAAAATGTGTACGTTAGTGAATATCCAATGTTCAGAGTAAATTGAATATAATACTTTTCGTGTATCTTATTGGCAAGCTTTTCCATCATGCATTCATTAACAAAAGACACGTTTTTATTTTATGTACGCGTTGGCAACTTTATTTACCCTTCCTTCTCTTTGTCTATCGAATGTTTAAGCTGCAACAATAAGATATTAATCAAAATGTTTCGATATGAATACGTCGCTGGATATATTACTTGGTCAAGGTTTATAAATGTTACATTCTTTTCTTCTTGCTATCGTCTTTTTAAACATTTGTTAATGCAAAAAGGAGGCACACGTTGTTTTGGCATTTTCGAAAATTTTCCATTTCATACCAGGCCATGACACGGATGGCAGATATTTGGGTAAATAGCAAATATAAATGAGTAAGCTTTTGTTTTTAAAACTGAAACGAAAATGACCGTTAAAGCAACGTGGCTTTCCTTCACTTCATCTAGTTTTTGCATAATAGTTTTTCTGAAATCTAGTTTATTTCACCGCTACTAAGGTTTGGTTCTCATCGGCACGCACATCTCCCTGGCGTCCCTTCTCGTATAAATCTAAGTTTGAATATTTGATTAAGAAAGGAGGAGAAAGATAAATTTATGAAAAAAAAAAAACTCAATCCAATAGGAATCATATCGGTTCAGAAGTTTTAGTTCCTTACCACATAAATGTTTCTATGGAAAGGAGGCGCTTATATGATAAGGAAGTATGACTTCTATCACGAAAACAAGTGAACTATTGAAATAGGAGAAATGTCGATCTCGATCTGCTATAATGATTTTACTTATGTTTAAAACGAAATTGAAATTTTTTCAATAATTTTTGGTAAAATCACGAGAATGCCCGGAATCACTATCAATGTAAAGGAAATGTTTACGGACTTGGCTCAGCGCCTATGGATCCAGATTATCTGCAGTGTATATAACCCTTAGAATTGTATGCGGAAAATGAAAATCCAACAGAAATGATATAAAACAAATTTGTCATTA
Organism: Glossina morsitans morsitans; assembly: GCA_001077435.1. Taxonomy (NCBI): domain Eukaryota; kingdom Metazoa; phylum Arthropoda; class Insecta; order Diptera; family Glossinidae; genus Glossina; species Glossina morsitans. The sequence continues at coordinate 26,275 of CCAG010004606.1, read as the reverse complement.
ACTTTGGAAAGCAACAATATTCAAATCTTTTTTATTGACCATGACATTTCAAATCTTCTTGACGAATGAATCACTAACTGAGGCACTTTTTTGAGGCGTATTTTTTTGCTTGTGTATTCCAAAACAAACGCACCAGCACGATAGGTTTGTTCGGCAGCCAACTATCGAAAACTACGATAATTTGTTATGAGATAACATTGAAAGCCGTTGAATCCTAACTAAAACTTTCGCGCTTATAGTTAACTAAAGCTGTTTTTTTAAGCTATAATTTTACGATATTAAAGGTAACCAGAATAATAAATGAAATCGATATCTACAGCAAACACAAAATTGAGTCTTTTGCACAAGTTTAAAATCAGTTCCAATTGGTTTAAGTAATTAGCCATGTATGATGAATATATAGTTCATGAAATATTCTCATGTTCTCATAAAATTTTTATTTTTTTCATTTTTTCGAGTAGTTTTGTTTCTACAATCTCACTTCATACTACGCATACTCTGTGTTTGACGAACAGACAGAGATATCACTAAGGAGGTCAACAGAGTTAACTGATTGAGACAAAAAACTTGTTTTTTGGTTCACCCTTTTCGAATACGCGGTAGAGTATTTTAACTCTGCTAATAGGAAAATGGACTAAGTTCGAGAAGAGTCTTACTATCTCCTCTTATCAAATTGAATACATTTATAATAAACTGTTAAGAATTAAAAAACAGTACTAATATTTCGAAAGCTGCGCTTAAATTTGCAAAAAAATGTTGAAATGAAATACTTTTTCGAAGTACATGAGTTTCTCTTTAAACTACGATTCCAGTTGGTAAGCACCTAAAAGTTATTAGCATAATCTTTCAGTTGCTCCATTAAAAAAGATTAAATGTTTGGCTAATACAAACGGACGGGCAATGTAGTGTACGCATAATAACACCCATAAATTTACGGTTCTTTCTATAACACTATAACTCTCTCAGTGGCCACAATAATAATTCAGTAAACTACCACGTAACACACTAAACAACAACCGAACAAACTAACAACATTTAGTAAAGTGCTTGAAAATATTAGTGTGAAAAAATATATATATATATTTACATACACATATATATCTTAAGAATAAAATAAACATGAAAATTTCCAATAATTTAAAAGGATGCGTGTAGTGGTGCTACACGTACGAAAATTAAATCAAAAAATAATTCTAAATAATTTTCAATATACTTGAAGGCAGGTATGGCGTAAAATTTTACCTAAAACACGAACAAGAAAAGCAGAATAACACAGATTGCGGTTTAGTTTCTGCTGCAGTCAAACACTAGTGAAAAAAAAAATAACGTAAATGCTTTAGCATTTAGTGATGTCCATTGACGTGTAAATAATTTAATGGGTTTTCAGGAAGAGGCTCTTTTCATCGCTCTCTCTCTTTCACTCTCACTCTCTGTCTCTCTCTCTCTCTCTCTCTCTCTCCAAAGCTGAAGAAATATAAAGATGAGCGCAACGAATATTAAATGAAACCAACAATAAAACATCTAATATATCATCTGTACGTCGGTTTAATGCTTTTTTCTCTTCTATCTTTCTTTTCACTTTTTTTTTTTTTTTTTTTTTTTTGAGATGAACGTACGTGAAGACCAATCTTTGTTGTCATGTATGTCTACGTTGTGTATGTGTTGTGTGGGCTTGGATATGTGTGTAACTGTACATATAACAAGCAACATCAGCCATCAAGGCATATTGTCTGCTTTTGTATGTATTGGATGTTTTTGAGCCACAAAACACTTATGTGAGTATAGCTTTGTTGCTAAAGCATTTACAGTATTTTTTTATTTTTTTTTTTTTTGCTTAAAACTTTTTTACTTTCACTAAAACACGAATCAGCACATATGCCACCATTAAAACAATCACTCAAACGGTCCCATATATACACATATCTGTCTACATTAGAATATGTATGAAGATCTATCTATTTGAGTGTGCGTGTGCATATGTGCGATAACAATGGACAAAAGTTCTAAAAGATGGTTTTGTATTCTGTTCTGCTTCAGCTGAGTGTGTGTTTTTATTTCTGCATTTTTTTTTTCGCTGTTGTTATTTTACGTCTAAAGTTAACAGCACAACATTTTACTTGAAGTGAATAGCATTTTATGCAGAATAATGTTAACGTGCATGTACGTAAGTGTATGTCCATAAATTTATGCTCTGTACGTACATAAGCATACAGTTATAGTTGTGTAATACATATTCATCCATCTATTACCCCCAGGCTATTGTTCTTTAAATAGCGAAGCTGATGACCTAAAAAATGAAAAAATAGTAAACAGAAGGAGAGCAAAAATAAAGAGCGAAAAAACCAAAACACAAAAAATGAACCAAAAAACTATAACCTATCGGTCTTTTTATTCCTTTTCCGTTTTTTCCGTTCGTCAACGTAAATTGGGGATAAACTACTTTTATCCTACCGTATGTAACATTTTTAAATACGCTTCGCAATCTATAAAGCATTCGCAGAGTATATGCAAAATTATACAAAACTATATTCGATATGAAATGATTTAAACTCTGTGCATCTGTGTAGATTATGCCAACGGTAAACAAACAACATGTGTTATTTTAAAAGAAAGTCGAAAGAAGAAAGGAAACTTTGTTGAAGATATGAAAAATCTCGTAAAAAGGAAATTAGAATACGACAGTAAAAAATTGACTTACTAAATATATATATATATATATATACATTTAGATGAAAAAGAAACAATAACAATTTATTTTAGAATTTGTTAAAGCAAAATTATACAAAACTATATTCGATATGAAATGATTTAAACTCTGTGCATCTGTGTAGATTATGCCAACACTAAACAAACAACATGTGTTATTTTAAAAGAAAGTCGAAAGAAGAAAGGAAACTTTGTTGAAGATATGAAAAATCTCATAAAAAGGAAATTAGAACACGACAGTAAAAAAATTGACTTACTAAATAAATATATATATATATATATATATATATACATTTAGATGAAAAAGAAACAATAACAATTTATTTTAGAATTTGTTAAATGAATTCATCTTTTTTTATTAACAAAATCCGAATTTCCTTACATTACTTTTACTACCGCGACATGTCGTTTTTTAACCGTAGTAGCCGACCTTTACTGCCTTATCCGATGTCTCCATTTTCAAGTTAAACGTTCACAAACCCTACTCCCTTTCTTCATGCCACTCTTCCTATGATCGTTCCTGATCCCCATCGTATCCGCATGTGTAGAGAATATCCCTTCAGTTAGGTATAAAAATTTGCGAATAAAGTTCAGATGCCCGAACGCCCAGACCTGCTTAAATCCACTCAGAAAATTATTGTTAACTGCTTGGCGTAATCCAAGTTTACGGTTGCCATCGTAATTTCCAAAGAGTTGAAAGCAAGGGCTAACAAGAAGTAGAATTCGCTAGTGCTTCTGTACTTACTGTCCCGATCATTGTAAACGTTTTCATACCAGACCTTTACATTGCCATCTGTTCAATGTCTCCAATATGTTAAAAGATAAATACTTTTTTTAGTTATTTTCTGGCTTGTAACAGGCAATTTTTGCGCTGAAATTTTAGGTAAAAGGTATCAGGTTGTCAGGTATTAATGTTTGTTCCAATTGCTACACTAGATTATGATTTTGGTACGAAGTTTTTTTTTATTGCCGTGGCAGTTGGTAGCTATTCGCCACCTTTAAAATTGTGCCCTCTCGCTCAAGTTTCAGCTTTGAACTTATCTTCTTGTCGTCTCGCGTGTTTCAATACAAGACGAAGAACCAAGGGACAAAAAGGCGAATAAAATTATAATCCTAAGTTGACCATGGAATTGAGTCGCTAATGCAATATTTTAATTGCCGCAAACGAGAATACAAATTTTGTATGCCTCTTTCGTTGGTGATCGCTGTAAAAACCAGATCTTGAAAACATTGTAGTGAACAACGTGAAACCTGTAAGTGAAATCAATTTGAATCAAGATAAAAAAGAATACGATCAGCTAATCGATTAAAAAACAATGACTTGTCATCTTTAGAATACCATAAACTCATATAATAGGGTGTATTCTTTTATTGTTCTCAGTTCACTCCATCACATAATATCGTCAATCTTTTGTTACGTTCGGTTTGTTAAATAAATTAAATAATAATAATAAATAAGAATAAAACAGCCGCAGAAATGACAAAGAAAATCGAATTAATCGAATATTGCTGAGAAAGGAGGGGGAGGAGAAAACACGAAAACTGAAGAAGCAAAAGCATGAGTAAAATGTTGAAGCAAAGCAATTAAAAGTTTTCATTTTCAATCTTGTGAAAATCGAAGTTTTTCTTACATCTCTCCTTTTGTGGTAAATTAAAAGAAAACATTTTTTATTTTTGAATGAAAGTTTATTTTAATGTTTTTTACTATTTGGGAATTTATTTTTAATGGCAAAAAAGGAATAAAAAAAGCACATATGCCCAAGTGTACCTGACGGAGAAGAATATTTTAAAATCGTGTCAGTCTAAAATGAAAATTTTGGGAATTCAAACAGTCATAAAGTCTTGACTCGGCTGCCTTTGTCTCTCGCAAATTTTATGCTTACTTGTATACCCTGTTACAAGCAAGTTAACGGACAAAGCGGGCAGATCAAGTAACATTTCACATATTACCCGAAATCCATAATTGGTTCGGCATTGTGTTAGCTGCAAGAGCACAAAGAGTCTTGAGACCCTATTGACGACATGAATATTAATAAGTTCTGATAAAGCCGGCGAAAAAACATTTCCTTTCATTAGTTTAAAGATGAAGGTTACACGCAGCATTTCACGCCTTTTTTCAAAGGTAGGCAAGTCAATGGGCTTCAATCTATTAATAGACGATGGATGATGTAGCGTAAAATCCCATCTTAAACCTTGCAAACCAGGTGTTGTCGAAATACTGTAAATGGTTTGGAATATCATCTATAAAATGCTGTCTAACCAACTTGGTTTAATGAGCTATCTTTTAAGTGATGTTTCAGTTCTCTTTACCAGATATTCAAGAACTTTTCTACGTGTGCTGGTTTACTACAATCTTTTTTTTTTTTTAGTTATAAAAAAGTTTTTAAATGTGTCAGTAGAAAAAAGTTATTTAAGTAACTTGCTTAATTCAAGTTAATTATTAATACTTTCGTGTCCATAATGTAGCAGCATCCACTAATAACCCAACAGTAATTTACTTCCTACAAAATATATATCGAAGTACATCATTTGCCCACGTCAACGTTTTAAGTATAACTGACAGTTTACGCGTTTATTACTTCTTCTTTTGGACTTCTTCATCTATTTTACACAACAGTGGAAACAAAGTCATATTAAATTTGTCGGTTCGTGTGTAACATCAGGACAAGCTCATGGGAGATGACGAAGGAAAGTCATTCGATCTGTTTATGATTCAAAAGATTATTACAAGACATGTCATAATGATTTCTGTAATTCGTTCACAGCCAAGTGGAAACCTTAAGAAAAATTGAAAATATCAAAATACTGCCGACAATAAAAAATAGAAAGGGCAAGATTCGAAACTTGTGAAGAACATTGAATATAAATCCTTTATTTGATATAGTATAGCCATCAGGAGGGATATATTAGATTTATCGAACTTGATAGAAGTGTACATCGTACGATCATTATGGAACGTACAGTCTTGATCATTGTAAGTAATAGCGGTAATGAAGCGTTGTTTTCACTATTCAATCAGGCAATTCCGAAAGCGTCAAAGTCTGAAGCACGTCATAGCTGAGTAATAGCTGAGTAATTCGCGTAAAAATATCACTCAAAACACTGTTAACTGTAAGCTATAATTCGAAATGATGGGTATCGACAATTCGTTTGGAAGGGAATTATGCTTTTCAGCCACTAATGTTACTTAATTAGTTTTTGAACTTTATCTACTTTACAGATTAACAATCGATTAGAGCACCGTCATGGCATATTGCATATCAAGTAGCCACTTGATTAGCAGTATACCTAGTAGCTAACTTAGCAAATCATTGAAGAATAAACACAATTTGATAAGCAATTTTCAATGAATTTATTTTATTTTTTAATGCAAAACTTGCCGGAATAATAGTCTTTTAGGTAAACCACTTAATTGTCTTAGTTTTCCAAGCTCTTATCTGGCTATGCAAAATTTTTCCTAATACCTTTTTACTTCTAAAAAAAAGGAAAATTTTTTAATTTTATCTTGTTACAACAAGCATATGATTTAAAATTCTCTTAAATGCACGTAACTTTTTTTTTATTAAGTTTTATACCGTTTCTAATAGAGAGAATGATGGCAAAAAAAAAAAAAAAATAAAACCCAAACAGTAGTTTTACTTAAACATAATTCAAAGTTAAGTGTTAGTGAAAAGTTTATAATTGCATATAGATTGCAAACAATTTTTGCTAAAATAGATAATCGCTTTTACTTGGACTTATAATAAGTTTCCCATTGAAACGGACCTAACAACTTTAAACTGCTTTAACTCGACGTATGGAAAAAGTAAGCAACGAAGTAAATAAAAGTATAAATAAGTTAATAAATTGCTAAAGATTAACTATAGTCTGTTAAAATTTCTAGTTGAAAATAAAAGAAAACAACATTTTTTTTATTTCATTTCTTTTCTTACAAAGGAAGTAAATCTGACCTGACATTTCTCTCATTTAAAATGCGGAAAATAGTGGATCAAGTAAGCTATGTGTGCGTTGTGCTAGTCCGTTCGCAATATATTCATTGCCAAAAACTCTAATTCATATTTAAAATTGAGTGAACTTTTTATCAAGGGTCGATTTTAAGAGTCCACTCTTATAATTGAAAGAATACTCGGAAAAACATATATTGTCCTAAAAATTGTTTAACACTATTATGTACAATTATTTTATATAATAGGTGCGCAAATTGAAAATAGGCACCGAAGTTGTTTTTTTCTAAAACCTACCTGTCACCTTGATTGCTTTCGAAATATTGTATGTGTACAGCTGAGTCATTGCTGTTTGTTTTGAGATAGCGTTCAATCGCTTGCAAAGCTGTCGCTCAGTGTATATAAAAGTACAAAGCGAATCATTTACGATTCCCTGCTTTTGTGCTTTTGAATGGTTTAAACTGGAAAAAAATGCTTGGAGTGAAAATGTAGTAATCTATGAAAAATTTCGAATGATTGGGGAGATTTTGTGCAAAAAAAGTTTTCGTTTCGAAAATAAAGAAATCCGTAGACTTACCCCAGCGTGCGGCGCAAGCAACCTAGAAACTCACCCTGTCTTTGGACTTCAGATTATTCAGATTGATGTCGTCTCATTTAAAAGATCAACAGTTGAAGACGTCCGATGAGTATATTACCTTAAAACCACCAAGTTCCCATTGCTGTCATCATTTACCCGATAAATGACAAAAGATGGATATATAGACAGACAATGATTTTGAACATTTTCATTATTAACAAGTATGCTTTTAATAAAACTGAATTTCATCAAAGAAGGCCTCAATTTCAATTTTTTTTTTTTTTTGTCATACGCCCACGCCAATATATTGATAAATCTCTAAAAGTGCAATCTTACATCTCTTTATTTCCAGAATTTATACACAGTTCGGTGCGTTACATTGAAATGTCAAATACCCATTTGCAAAGCGTAGACGATGAGACATTTCAGGGTCTCAGATTAAAAACTTTAAAGCTCATTGACAACGAATTACAAGATATATCCGAAAGAAGTTTCAGGTGAGTGCTATTTTTAATCATTTTTTTGTTAAGATATAACAAATAAGTGGCAGTAAATGTCAAATATAGAGTCAAAGAGATAAGTGCACCCGAACCTACAGATTTCTAAAAAAGAAATCAAGTGAAGGCAAAAAAAAACGTTTAAGTTAAGGTTTAGATATCTAAAGCTTATCTTGACTCACAACGAGAATGATCAAGTCAAAAATTTAACTTGTCTTCTTTATAACATTGAGAAATTCTCTCTTACGTACATCACTGTACGGAGCGTATACGTAAAAATAGGAATCAATACGTTTTGGTGTTATTATGACTTTAAAAAATAGACGCACATGTATATCTAAAAGAAATTTATAAATATTTCATTCATAAGTCACATGTTTAGGTTTAACGGTAAAAGCTATACAATCGCATTTGAACAATATATACTTTATCTGTATCTATAATATGCGTGCATGCATGAATGCGTTCATGTATGTTTGCATTGCTTTTTTAGTTGCATTTCATTTTGCAGTCAATAACGGAAGTCGAAAATGCATACATGTATGAATGCATGCATGACTATGCTAGTTGCTGTTGGTTATGGTTAGTCCGTTAGTTGGTTAGTTGGTTGTTTGTTTGCCTTCGTTTGCTTTGTTTAGTTGCCTTCTGTACACAAACTATGTTCTATGCTTCCTGGATATCAACAACAACGGCAACAACAACATTATGATTTATTATAAAGAATATATTAAAGTTCAATGCATATAGATTTTACTTTTCTCTTATTGCCAAGTTATTATAGAGGAAGTAGAAAAAATATCCAAAAGAACAGCCAAAATGAGAAAAATTCGTTGATTTTGTGGCGAACTTCATATACCCTTGACTAATGTTGCGAACATTTATGTAAATGAACTTAGTTTATAACATTTTCTTTAATACAAGTCTCCCATATAGTAAAATATATGAATGGAGTATCAATTAACCAAAAGTAAAGAAAGTTCTGATGTTGCTTGACTTTATTAATTTTTCGTTTTTGATCGGAAAATGGATGGATTAGGTTTTATCCGAAAATATATTTCACATTTCGCCCGATATTTTGATTCATAGTTTATCGAAGAGTACGATTTAGATATTGCGCGAATATATACTCCATATTTCGATCGTAAATATTATATATATTTGGACAAAAATATTGCTTATCTTTGGTATAAAACCGGGGTTAACGTTATACATTGTACATTGCACGTTGTTGCACGTTGTACATTAATTCCGAAGATCGAGTTTAACATTGTTCTGAATATTCTAATTGTATTTTGTCCGAAATTGTGGTTTACATATTCCCTTAAAATAACATTTTTATTCCATCCAAAACTATGATCGACGACAGTATGATTGTCCGGATATATGCTATCTATTTTATGCGAAAACGTAATACCTATTTCGTCCGGACATATGTTTTATATAAATTTAGTTTAAAATTTCAATCAATTATAATGTGTTTGGTTATGCCGTAATTTGGAGTATTTTAATAGTTAGCATAAATAATGAAAAAAGGAGGTTCTTTGGGAGTTTCTAAGTTCTAAGGACTAAAACTCATTTCCAACTGGACGTAAGTTTCTTCTAGAGGTAAACTTAGTATAATTTTTCCCCTCTTTTGGAGTATATCATTATATTTGTTAAGTACCACAGGCTTGTGTGTTATGCAAATTTCGTCTTATATTACAATTCAACACGATGTGCGCTTCAATTGTTTGCTATGAAATAATTTACATCGCATGTAAGAAAAAGGTTCTCTTAGTCATTTGATTTCAGATAATACAAAACTGTTATCGCGCGTTATTGATGGCTAATTGCCTGCAGCCACTTATGGTAATTCAAATTACGTTGGCTATTCCAGTATCTCTGCTAATCTTACATTTTCAATGAAATGATAGAGAAATTTATGCAAGAGATAACATTATTATTAAATTATAAAGCACTAATGCGTTTTACATAAGCGAAATATAACAATAGGTAAAGGAGTTCTGCGCCCTTTTGATAAAACCTTACAAATCATATAACATTTAATTAATCTAATCTTTTCAATGAAGTCTTTCATTGTGTGCAGTTAACTGACGTACATTTCACTTTTGTGATGACATTATCGAAAAAAAAAAAGCCCGAAAGTCATTCAAGCTACAGAATCGTACAATTATGCCAAAACTAATCACATTGCATGCTTATGTGGCCATTGAATTTTTGCTTGTAGTAACTGTGTACTTTCATAATCAGTGTATCCTTTTTCACATTAAAACAGCGCGTATTTCACGACCATATCATTAGTCTTTGGCTGCATATTCGGCATCGAAAGCATCACATCATTTGGAAGACTCTGCATAAAAAGAAATTCCTTCATTCTCCTTCAATTAGAAGCGCAGTTTACAAACACAATTAGCTTAGCAAACTTTAAAATGTTTGAAACGTGTAATTTGCAAAGTTAAGTAACGGATGTACAACATTATTTTAAAAAACTTTGAAAATTATTAATGAAGTAAAAATTATTACGTTTATATAAAATAAATAAAAAAAAAAAAGATAACGTTAAACTTCAGCACAAAATGCTCTTATAGAGCACGGCGCCTCTGCCCAAAATTTATAAGCAAGAGATGATCAAATTTCTTTGAAAAAGCAAATAAAAACTTGAAAAAAAGTCGAGCATGGTCGACCATTAAAGAGTACACACGTACACTAATACAAATTTTTATCTATATTCATCTTAAAATAGCAAAATTTCAACCTTATTACCATGTAAAGGCTTACTGTCAATGACACCCTTTATATTCGAAAGTTCCCCAAAACATAAAGCGATGATACTTTTTTTTTTGGTATTGAACATCGTTGCGTACACCATCTTGGCAATATAAAGACCTACTTTTGATGACAACCCTTATAGGGAAGAGGGAGAGACCCGCAAATAAACTTATAAGCGCCAAATTTCATCAGCAGCAAATATCAGAAAGTAGATTTTTTTGTTATGAATTACACTGTGTCCCTGAGAGAAGATTAGAAAATAGTAATATCACATCCATTTTTTCTACGTACACTTTGTATATTCATAATGAATGTTTTTGAGAAACGCTTTGTCTGACGTCAATCAACACCTTTCTCACAGGTTTCAATTTTCAACGTATTTCGATCAAGTTTGGTATATTGCTATGCTTTGGTCCAGGGACGAGGTGTATTGACAAAGAGTGGATCGGACAATTTCTGTGGCCATTCCTCATATAGAGCCCTATTTCGAAATAGTCAGCTACGTTATAGGGAAAAAAAGCCGAAACGCTAAAGTCAGGCAAGGACGACTTTTAAATATCAGTCAGACAAAAAGAAAATAACTTTAAAACGATTATTATAATAAAAAGTTTTTCTTTTTTAAATTTTCTTTTTTGGGTTCCAAGCACGCACACCCTCACAATGAATGCCGTAAGATATAAATAGTTTACATTTTTGTGTAATCGAATTATTTAATCAATTCCGAATTGCGTTTATTCTGAGTTATCCCAAGACCCGTGATCACTTACAAGACTATCAGAAAAATATGGTTGTCTTTTTTTTTAAAAGATGGCATATGAACATACCCAGTCTGCGCAGATTTAATGTCGAAGAAAGCATAATGAAGTATATATAGAGTATGGGAACCATTATACAAGATTATGCAAATTATTACCTACTTATTGGCATCAGTTGTTTTCAGCAATACACCCTTGTCATAGGTCCTTTAGGTGGAAGTTGTTCATAATAAACCATAACCAGTTGATTGTCCTTCAATGACGGTGTCAATTATGTTTGACTTCATCGTTGATCTTATAAGTTCTCTCTCTTGGTCTATATGTCGGTTTTCTCCATGTGCCTCGGACTTTGCTCAAAAAAGCTTTGTTGCTCGTACTTTAGCGCAATGACTTACAGTAAAGATTCAAGATACTACTTTCACCAATCAACACTCATGATGTTATGCTTTACGGCATAGTATTAATGCATTCTTCCTTAGGAACGGATAGACCCCCTTTTTATACACGCAATATAATTAACGGCAATTCGCTTTAGAGCAAACTATTGATTTCCATTATCTTAAATCGGGAAATTAAAAAAATTGCAAGATCTTTTTGTGTACTAACAATAGATATGAACATATCAAATGGACCAACTGGTTAATTTTGACGCTGTTCATCAGCATATCCTTTGTTCGGAAAGAACAAACGACTTAGCAGCAATGGACCAACTCACTTTTGTACCTTTACAAAAACACCTGTAACTCTACCTAAGTTGAATGTATTGATGTCAAACTATATATAGATTTTAACGGTAATTTTACTAATTCCACAAAGAAAATGATTGCATAATTTTAAAAATAAAAATAATTCATAATTTTAAAATGCATCTTATTTTTTGGTCACGGGCTCATATATTTATAGATGTCCCTGACATTTTCGAACGAAGCAGCAAACATAAAAGTGTTACGTATATTACAATAGTTGATGTAAACTAAGGGTATTTTTATAACCTGTAATCTATGCACATGTTCTTTAAAACAATAAATAAATAAATATATAAATAACAAATCAAATAGAAGTGCTCACATTTTTATGGATTCCTTTTCAAAAACTTCTTTGATTTATTATTATTATTCTTTCCTGAATACAAAAAAAAAAAACAATTTTTCTCAATATAATCTTTATTGTGTCTCTTACGGGTAACTTTGATGCTGGCTGTGTTGTTCACTTTTTGTATTTAAACCAATTTAAGTCCTTAAAATGCATTCAAACAATTGCTGCCTAAACAACCATAATAAAATGCTCCATCAAAATGTATCTTAGTTTCTTTGGTACTTCATATGTTAAAGCTCTATAGGCGAGGAGTCGCCGACGTGCGAGAGGCGCACTCAATACTAAGGCATAGAAGCACAAGCAAGTTGACGTTATTGCTGCTGGTTACAACAGCAATGTTGCGCTATAAACAAATGCCTCTATGTATATATATATATATATATAGATATGCATACATGTGAGTATGTGAAAGCATGGAAACCAATTCTACGAACCAGTACAATGTTACTGTTCACTATCGGTCAACATAGTATATATGCTATACAACCTACCCACCCTCTGTCATTTCTGTACTCTTGCAACGAGTCTGTCGTATAACCAATGCTACAAATTTATGCTTCAATAATTTCAAAACACCATATTATAGCATTCTCTACTTATGGTTCCTACTATGTTACCAACACTCTTACGTAGCCGGATACCCATATATACATATGTATATATATCGGTACAATTATATAAAAAAAAATATAAAAAATCGAAATGAGGATTTCTACTTTAAAATGTGCATCAAGCACAGCGTACTGTATGCGCTCTATGCATATGCAACGGCATATACTATGTTTTCATATAAATACATTTAAGGGGAAGCATAGCATAGCACAGGGCATTATACTTTCATACATACATTTAGTTTAGTCAAGTGGAAAACAAACATTTCGTTTATTGAATTGTTACCGGATCAGTTATTTGCAATTGCCAATGTTTAGTTAGAATGATATTGTTGTGGCAGTGAGATGGCTGCTGACGTTACTACCGCCGCTTTCAATAAGTAGTGGTGAAAAATTTCGTATATGATGGTGTTGATGGTAAAGTCAATAGTGGTGATGAGGGTAATGGTGTTGTACATGACGGTGCTGTTAGCCGAAACGAAAGCAAAGTTTTAAATGTATATCATTCTAAATTAGCCTGTTGCAATTGCAACTGCACAATCATGTCCACAATAAAAAACAACAACTACAAGAATCGTTCGCCCGCTATGCATGCATTTGAAAACACACATACATTGCCAGAATAGCGTTTACTACATAATAAGTAGAAAAATAAACGTAAAGCATCATTAGAAACATTATTAGCTTCCGTTATGGAAACAAAAAGAAAAAAAGAGACCATAACCAATCTACTCGCCATCACCAGTGCTCGATGAAATAATTTCCAAACTAATATTGAGAGAAACAAAAAAAAAAAAAAATTCAAGCTATACACACAAATGAACACATATTTCCGTTTCCGTTCTCTCACAATCATTACGAATACAATTGTACATGAAAAAGAGAATCGAAACGAAATCATTATAGTCATCATAGTCATCATCATCATCATAATCATCATCATCATCATCATCATCATCATCGTCATCATCATTGTATGTTATATACAATAAGAATTTTTGATTAGGTGTTTTCAATTTGCAATTGCAGACAGACTTATGCGACTAAGTTTGCATGCATGTATGCTCAGGAAGTGCAAACCAAATAGCGTTAAACATGTTTCGAATCATATCTGGATTTAATTTCAATTAATCATGAATTACTAATCGTCTGCTATAAAATTAAAAGGAATCAGATTATTTAAATTGCCTCGCCAGTCGCATTGCTAACCGCCAGCTGTGTAATTCCTTCGCTTCATAATCTTTCTTAATTCCTTCTAATGCAATGATAAATTTTCAAAGATTTAAAGCATTTGCATCAAACGCACATATTTGTTCGCATATGTCGGAATGAAGGGCGAATAAAGTGATGTGTTTTTAAAAAGTAACTAAACATCTTAGACGAAATAATGTATAAATTAAATCGTGTATTAAATTTAATTTTAGAATAAACATTTCATAAATAAACAGACACACCTACGCGGAATTACAGACAGTCGTAAATTAATTTCATAGAGACACACACGCATTGATAAATATACATACAAAGCCAGTTAATACAAATATTTAAACTTAATTAACACAATGCTCAGTAAAAAGAATAATAACAAAAAAAAAAAAAAAAAACTGAACTTTGTTTAAACAAATCAAAGCATAACCGTATACCGATGTATGTATATACGGATTTACATAAGGCAATTATGAAAACCACGACATTTAACATTTAAACATAGTTCAACCCAACGCAAACACATATGGGAACTCAGGGCACACAAAACGGCTTATATTCAAACCCATGATTAATGTTTGTGGTTGGTTTAGTTTCTTTGCTTATGTACCTAGGTACCAGAGTGAGCTACAAAAATAGAAGGGAAGGAAAAGAGATTTCCAACTAGGGCACAAAATTCTTATGAAATGAAATATTATTACTTTACTGTTTATGCGAAGGCTGTTACAGTAGCGTTTTCCTTGTTTACAATTTTTTTATCATTTTCACTGCAGTATTTTCAACCGCAACCCTTTTTCATTTATTTTATTTACATCATTTATTTCATTTTACATCTGTACTCAATCATTTACAAGCAGTGCATATGCAAGAATTCTTTTCTTTTTTTTTTTTTCATTCTTATCCTCATTTTATATGCATACGAGTCTGATTAAAATTAAATAAAATTCGGTCAAATACTGGACCGTTGTCTTCGCTGATAACGTAACGACTAAAATGATCAGTACATGGAAAATATTTTCTAAAACAAATGTTTTTAAGTTTACCAAAATTATACGAAGTTCCATTCGGCTTAGAAAGAACCATTGAGAACCAAACTTGAGCTACGAGCCAACAAATAGCCCTCACACATCTGAGCATCTCATCGGGCGAAAAAAATCCTTGATAGAACTTGCTATGCTCTTCTAAACCAAAAGGATGTCCTTTGCGATCAATAGATAGGAGCCCTGCTTGTTCATCTTTCTATAGCTATATCACTATTTAACATATGTGTTTTTGGAAAACTCGAATCAAATTGGTATCGCGCTTATAAACAGAAGAAACAAAGCACCGAGTCACAAGTTGATGGCTACTACAGCACAAAAACTGCATAAATTGAAAGTCGAGTTGCCGTCATACTCATCCTATTATCGATGTCAGACTACAATTATTTGGTTGCAAAAGTAAAAAAATTCTTTAGGGCACAAGGTTTGCATCGAAAGAAGAAATCATATCGGAAACTGATGAGTATTTTGACAAACTATTCCATAAAAAAGATCTCGAAATGTTAGAAGAGCGTAAGATAACGCCTAGGATGTGCCACTAAACAATAAGACTATTTAGATGGGTAAACTCGAATATTAAAAAAAAAAAAACATGTTCTTTCCTTAGATAGCCCCAGGAATTGTTGAACGACGTATTTTTGATATAATGAATAAAAAAAATTAATCAAAGCAATTGCCGTAGATTTATTCTATACAATTAGCGAAATTCTAAACTTATTTCAAAAATCTATATCTTAGTGTTAATTGTTTTGTTAAATTATCGCATTAAAAATGCAAAATGGCTAATAATGTTGGCTAAATATGTTGGAGGTATTTGTACAAACATAGTAAAAAAAAAAAACATACAAAAATCGTTTGTACGTTTATTTAAAATACTTTTTTTGTGAAAATTTAACCGTCAAAAATTTATTACCCAAAGTCTTCACCATCATTTCTCTCTCCTCTTTTTCTCATTTTTCTGACAAAATACGAATTCCTGTGAAATTGTTGAAAGGGCTACAGTCTTCTGAGACCATCCGCAAAAGAATACAATTGTTCCTAGGTTATCATTGCTCCCGTTACGAATGTAGATCGAAATAAATAATTCGCTTTCCCTTGCAGTTCGTTAACGTGGAATCATTTTAGTAAGTTATCTTTTGCGTTTCATATTCCAATTGAAATTAAGGCTCCTTCGGAAAATTGAACAATGTTTACATAGATTTGAATAAGATCTTTGAAAATGTTCTTCTCAAGCGGCGCAAATGACAATTTAAAGCAAAGCGTAATATAAAAGCTATCTTCAAGTTTTAATATTATATAGGAACACTTGCACTCAGTTACGTTTTACTACCAATCGTCGACTTTTAAACATTTTAAACATGTCTCTTCTTCTTACTTGTTTATTTGTGTTACATTTAAATGTATGCAAAGTTATTGATACGGATTTTTCCAAGCACTTTAAAAGATTTAAAAACCAACCCATGTATAAATTTCGCATTAATATCATATTTCGCTTGTATATGTAAATATTTGTAGTACTATGACACATAGTTTAATGACTCTGGATATATCAGGAAATAAAATGCAACAAATACCGTTTGAAGCTTTACAAAAATTGCACTCTCTTACCAGACTTGTAGCGCAAAGGTAAGGATCAAATAATGAAAAAAAATTTTCTTTTTCGTACTATTTTTTATTGGTTTTTTGAAAATTGAAAACAAAAACTAGTCTATCATAAAATTTCATGCACATGGCCGTTTATTAAGTACATATCCATTACTCGGGCTCCAATTCATTTCTCATTTGTTTTCATTCTCATTGTCATTCCTCTTTTTTCTTCTCATTCTCTTTCATGTATTCTTTGGTTTCACAATTTGCGGCCGTTCTTTTGAAGGAATCACATCACCTCATTGGATGTTAATTGGGAGGCGCAATATGATACATTGCGTTCTTTGCATCTGGCTGGCAACGATATCACCGAAATATCACCGAACAATTTGCATGATTCCTCGAATGGTTTTATTGGCTCCAGTCATCCCTCCTCTGCAGCTATACAAACAATAACTAAAGAGGAAAATTCCTATAAAGTTATCACACACATTACGGCAAATTCAATACCTGGCCTTACTGCTGTGCACGTTGGTAACTCATTGCATGACCGAGGGAAACCCTTCAATCGTTTGCAAAAGTTACTTTGGTTGGATTTATCAAATAATCGCATATACCATATATCTCCTAATTTCTTGCCGCGCAGCTTAATTACCATCGATTTATCGGGGAATTTATTGGCCATATTTCCACATCAACTATTTGAACATTTATTTGAATTGCGCATCATCTCGCTAAGAGATAATTTGCTAAAAACTGTTCAGAGTAAAGAAGGGCGGCAAATACGTATGCATTTAGAGAAACTCGATTTAGGACAAAACGTAATTGAAGTACTGGATACAGACTCTTTTCAAAGTAATCATTCTGACATTCATATAAGAGCTTTAAACTTAGAAAAGAACTACATACGCCAACTGCCGGAAGCAGTGTTTCAAAGTATAGGTATTGTGCATTTAGTATTGGCATTCAATATGATTGAACGCATTCATATGAATGCTTTTGATGGAATTACGGACACCTTGGAGTATTTGGATTTGGAGAGAAATTATTTGAATGCCGTACCGGGCGCTATAAGGAATTTAAATAAATTGAAATATTTATACTTAACTTCGAATGCTATTTATCAACTAACTAATCTGCCTGAATATACTGAGAACTTGCGTGTTTTGTCTTTGAGCGGCAATAATTTTACAATGATACCAGTATTAGGTTTGAAGAACTATACGAATCTATCTTATCTCAATATGGGGTATAATTCAATCAATGATATACCGGAAGGAATTTTTGCAGTAGATAGCTGGGGATCAAATTTGCAAACAATTTTGCTGAGAAATAACAAAATCACTCATTTGCATTTGGGTTCCTTTGCCGGTCTCGAGCAAATACAGGAAATCAGTTTAAGCTTCAATGACATAACCATACATCATCCGATGGTATTTGAGAATGTTTCAAAAACCCTAAAAATCTTGGAATTATCATTTGCTGTATTCCCGGCACGTAGTCTAGAATCCATAGATCCGTTAGATTCGCTATTTCCTCTTTCGCAGCTAATGTGGCTGGGATTGGACAACAATAACTTGAAAGTGTTAAATAATGAATCGTTTTCCAATATGCGTGAGCTATCCTATATTAATCTAAGCTTTAATCAATTGAAACAATTGCCTCAGGGATTATTTATACCTGAAGTGCACAGTCACTTAGTAGAAATAGATTTATCCTACAATTCACTGGAGAGAATATCCGGCAAGGCGTTCCATGATTTGGGTGATCTGCAAACCTTGAATTTACAATCGAACAAATTACGTTTTATTGATAAGCAAGCCTTCTACAATTTAGAATTTCTTCGGTACATTGACTTGTCCTACAACCGCTTAACAAATATTTCGTATCAGGCTTTTACTATTTTACCGAATCTTGCCGTTCTGGAATTGACGCACAATAATTTATGCTCTCTGTCCTTAAGGACGTTTCATTACGTTTCAAATAGCAGCACGCCTTTAAAATTGAATGCCTCCCATAATCGTATTACTCAATTTGAGGATCATTTAAGTTCCTATATGTACATATATCAACTGGATGTCGCGCACAATTTGATAAGCAAATCGGACAGTTTCGCAAATTTGGCCAATACCTTGAGATTTCTAAATGTTGCGCATAATAATCTGCAGAATCTGGGTAATCATGCCTTCGGTGATCTGGAATTTTTGGAGATACTTAACTTATCTTATAACAATATCACTTCGCTAAGAAGGAGAAGTTTTCAAGGTTTAAATAGCTTGCAAGAATTGGACTTGAGTTATAATGGTTTGGATCAATTGCAAGTGGAACAATTTTCGAATTTACGTAAGCTTCGTATATTAAAGATTAGATCCAATAAACTAAGAGCTTTGCCACGAGAAGTATTCATGAATACGCGATTAGAGTATTTAGATATATCGGATAACCAGCTAACTGTATGGCCAGTTCCGGCCTTTTCCGATGTTGGCTTCACCTTGCGTAGCATACAAATATCCACTAATATGTTAGAATATTTAGACTCTAGCATGTTTATTAATTCTCAGTTCCTGTATGACATTAATTTATCGAGCAATCGATTAACTGTATTGCCGGATAACACCTTCACTTTCCTTAACAATCTTACGAATTTGGATTTATCTAATAATCCTTTGGTTACAACTAATCTCAAGGAGATCTTTTTGCATACACCTCGCCTAAGAAGATTAAAAATTTACAATATGGGTTTATACGTACTGCCTCAACTACACCTGCCTCTACTTTCTCATTTGGATGTAAGCGGTAATTTTTTGCAAGAGCTCTCGCCACTGCACGAAATGCGTCAACTGCGTCACGTTAACGTATCGCATAATAAACTTGTAAATACCTCGTGTGCCGTGGAACATTTACCCAATACTGTACGTGTTTTGGATATGGCTCATAATCCCTTAAGACGCATCACTGTGCATGATTTGATCTCGCTGAGACATTTAATGGAATTGAATTTATTGGATGTGAAAATTATGAATCCTTTGGGTTTCACGAAGCTACGTTCCCTGAGAAAACTTACGTTAACTTCACATTCTAACCTGGGGGAAATAGTTTCGCGCTTACCAGGTTTACAAGAATTGCATATACATTGTACGGAGCCTAATATTGGTTCTCAGCTGTTGAATAAATTAGCAAATAATACAAAACTACAATTGGTAGAAATTTATGGATTGAATGTTCAGACTATAGCGTCTGATGCTCTTGAGGGCTTGGCAAGCAATCAACGTTTACAAGTGAAAATTTCCCATACGAAAATCAGCGATTTGCCACCCGGTATTTTTTATACATTGCGAGCTGTTCCTCAGCTTTCTATAGACATATCGCATAACAAAATTAATGCTTTAGCAGCAGATAGCTTTTACCCAAACAAAACTTACTGGGATACGGTGGGTACGCGTAGCATAATTGGTGGCTTAGATACATCACATAATCCGCTAGAGTGTGAATGCGGTCTTGTGTGGTTTGGTCATTGGCTGAGGCGTTGGTTACGGGAATCAGCACAAATCAAAGTCATACAAAAAGATGACATGAAGAAAATGGTGCAGGTGAGTACACAAAATACATAGAAAGATTATTCAATTTTTCTTCTTTTTTTTTCTTTATTCCTTTAAATTTCAAAAAGGATTTTTTAACAACGTACTAAGGTATCATAGACAGGAATAAAATCAAAATAAATTTAAAGAAAAAAAAAAATAATTAAAAATATATCAAACTGTGTTATGACAAGTGACAGAGACTTTCCGTATACAGTTTGGCATGAACTCGTTGCTACTTCAGGATCTTTTGGGTACTTAAACACCTTAGGTTTTTGGTTCTAAATGCATAGATATAAGCAATCTTCATAGAGTAAAGAAAATTTGAAATAAGGCCGATCTTAAGGTACCTTAATGGACGATAGTAGGGGGGGCCATAAGCAAGTATTTTTGGGTAACGTAGAGACAAGTGTTATTACCAGACTTAATAATGTGTTCTTAAAGTCTGTATACATCTATCTCTTGGCCTTCTCCAGGAATAAAACTTTGCAACAGAAAAATGAATTTAACATCAACCACGCCCGTATAAAAAATCGGCGAAACAAAGCTACCGCAATCCGAAAGAATCCGCAATTATTTTTCAAAAATTTATTCTCTCTTGATGATTATAGGCACATATTGAAAATTTTCAATCACATGCTCACATGAAGAGTTAGAGAAAAATGCTTGGTTGCCTAATTGAACAAACTAATGCTAATTGTTTACCTCGTACTTCTAACGTAAAAATTTTACAAACTTTTGCAGAACGCTTTAGGGTCATCTCTAAATTAAACAAAAGAAGACGAAGAAGAAGAAAATTTAGATGAGAGGGTCTTTTTTTAAGCCCCCTACTATACTATAATTAATTTCTAAAAAGTTCGTCGTTAGGTAGCAAAGAGACCTAGTTGTTAATATCATAAAAATTAATCCATAATATTCGTTTGACATACAAGCTGGCTGACTTTAGGAGCTTGGACCATGTTGGTTTCTTTTCCGACCCCATATAAGAATTTTCATGAAAATTTAATTTTTATATGCCAAAGAATGACTACTATTTTATGACGAAAGTAAGTGAAAAATAATAAGATCTTTAATAAGAAAATTAATTTCGCTCGATACGGATCGCGTTCGTTCAAGTTTCGAGCCCTCTCCTGTACAAGGGATTCCATGGAACAAGGCTTAATTTATTTTATTTTCTCACGAAAGTAAATGAGGAATTATGTGATCCGAAGTAGATTAGTAGATTATTCAGTGGACTATCTTATCCGACTATAATGTCTTTACTTGGTTTGTTTGAGTTAGAATATGATTTGCATATAAAGATATGTTGAAATGTTTTTTTGTTTTCGAAATTGTTTAAGTTTGTCACTACGCGTTTACAAATAGAACGTAGACCAAGAGATGGAGACCCGGGTTAGATTGATTTACCGACAAATAATTAAGTTACAGATGGAACGGAAAAAGATGCTTCTAGAGTAATTGGAGCACAAAAATATAGATAGCCTTACCATTAGAGCTAAATTGCTCGAATAGCAGCAGGTGGATGAAGAGACAAAGCGATAGATAAATGAGGCAAGACGGGTATCTCTCTTGTTAAGTATTTATTTGCTTTGTGGAATTTTGCGGAACGATCCTTTCTGGTTGGAATAAATATAAACACTAAATTTGCATATGTCCAGGCTGCGGTTGTAGATAAAGTTAAAGCAATTTTAATGTAACTCGACTTTAAGATACTCTGAAAGTAAACAGCGCGCCATTCAGAGTCAACTTCGACTTAAGTTAAACTGTCTTGTTTCCTTAATTAAATGCGTTTTGTCATTAATAAAATTATGTTTGGAATTTGACTTTGAATTTATGTATTTTTATTATTTACTTTAGTTATTAAAATTATGAAACACTTTTAATAATTTCTAAATTTCATTTCATTTTTATTTTGGAAAGCTTCCCCTTTCGCCCAGAGATTTACGCGTAAGCGTTTTTCTACTATCTTTGCCTTTTTTTTTTTTTAAATATATTAATTAAAAAATTAACATTGAATGTTATTAGAAAGCGATTAAAATTTTATTTTATTATGCTTTTACTATGCAGCGTGCTCGAGCCAATACATGCCATGATCCGACATCGGGCAAACAATTGCCTATACTGGAAATATTTCCAGAGGATCTTCTATGTCAAGCCAGTGCATTAAGCAGTTCAAGCGAAAAATTATTTCTTATATCGTTTGCAGCGATCGCGTTGCCTTTATTTAGCATTTCGCTTTGATAATCGTAAGTTATGTTAACTTTTAGACTAACGACCATTACTTATTTAAATATATGTAAATATGTATGAAATGTTTTGTATTAAAACTATGTAAATCTCATGTAAATTTTATAAAGTTTATATTTTACTGTTATTGTTAACTTTGTCCATGGGACAGATAACGTGAGAGGAAAATCGGAAACAACCAATTTTATAAAATAAATGTGCTCCATATTTAGTTTGATAAGCGACACAAAACCAAAAATTTATTGTATATTATATAATGTTAAACTTTTCAACGTAAGTTAAAGTGAAAAAAAAAAAAAATTAATTTTCTAAAAGCAAACAGAGAAAGCAAAAAAGCCATAAAATTAATAAGTAAATGAATTAAAACAAAGGGCCATTGATTCCTAATAATAATAAAATACCATAATAATAATTTATAGAATAATACAGAAAATACAGACACATACACAAACACAATTATAAGATTATTTGTAGTTATTGATATTTAAGACAAAATACTAAAAACGACAGTAAATAGAGAAAGAATGCAATTCCGAAGAAAACTAAGTTTAGCAAGTGTATAATAAAGTTAATTAAAATTATAGGCAAACATATGCGTATGCACATGCACATGCACAACTAACACACATAAATAATAAGCAACCAAAGATAAATTGAGAGAAGAGTTTACACTAATTCATAAACACACACACACACACACACGGACGAACAGACAGACATGCCAATATATATTTTTAGTTAAAGTACATACGTTATTAGTTAAAATGTATATGAATCTTGTCAACAACACAAATAAAATAATGAAATATGTAAATATATAAACGAATATGTGGATCCTGACAATCACTAGAGCAAAATACTTTAGCGTAGGAATACGTTAAATGTGTATATCAAAAATTCCTAAAGAAAAATTCTATGCCTATTTGTCCATGTTCGTCTGTCTCTTTTCGTCGGTCGTTTCGTCTATCCGACCATCATTATTATTATTATCTATATGCCAGGCTTCTAACACAAAATATGTCTAACAAGCCCTATCTCATGGTTTAGAAGATCTATCCTTTAAGAAAATTAGAAAATTAATCTGAAAGGGCCGAACAAAAATCCAAAAAACTTGGGAAAGAATTGAAAATCTTAACATACATTATCTTTAGTTAATGTAGAAATCAGTTTGACACACATTCTGACTATAGCGTCAAAATAACCTCAAATGGATCCTTAATGATTAGAAACCTCAACGATTGTTTCTTTAAGGTGATGGGTATCCAAGATTCGCCTTAGGTTAAATAAACCCATCAAATTTGCTCTAATATTGTTTGTTTACATGTGTGTATGTGTAAATATGTTTGTAGAACTTGTATATATATATAGTATGTTAGAAATATGTTAGAAAATAATTATTCGAAAGATTTTGAATATTTGGTGATAGGTAACAAGTTTATTAGAAGGAAATAATGCAAGAAATTAATATTGAAATTCACTTAAAGTAATTTACAGTGAAAAATGTGTTTCTTTGTTTACTTTTAACTTTCATGTAAAATATAAGAATTAATTTCATTAATTTTTCATTTATACTAAACGTATAAATTCAACATAAATTTGAAATCATTTAGCAGGAGGGGTATTTGTGTCACTCAACTTTAGATCGCCCATTAAAAAGTGACGCATTACAGTTATTTTCTGTCATAAACTGATGCAATATAAATTTTAATTGAAAACTTTGTAACGGGAACGTAATTTGCATCAGCCATAGTTTACACAAATTTGGCTTTAAATAGCTTAGAGATTTGTCTAAAAGTCCATGTTACACTAATTCTATATATTTTATTGCACTGAAGAGTACTGCATAGAACACTTTTCAACAGATTTATCCATAATTACAAACAAAAAACCGATCGACAAGTACAAAGTTGAATTTGAAGGCTTGGATAAATCCAACCGGCCGTTGGCTACCTGACAAAAAGCCGAGATGCTGCTGAGATGGTATAGAAGCAAGAGCTGATTAAAAGCGATAAAGTACAACTAACAAGCTGTGCCTAAGTGAATTTTATTTATCCGCTCTTCGAGATTTTGCTATTTAATGTTAAATGACATAAATCATTCCCTTTAGTTGAAATTGCAATCGTTACCCCATACAACAACAACCTAAGAATTTTTAAGAAATAACATAATAATTCACTGGATGCAGTTGCCTGCCGACAGATGCGCAATTGTAAGACGGTTAGATGTCAAAATGACTTAAAATTTCTTATGCCGTCGCGTTTTGAAACTCCATCATCAAATTACCGGGCTATTCAGTGCTGTTTCTGCAATTTTAATTATCTTTCGCATGGTCTGGTGATCGAAATCACTAAATACTTTTATTTAATATGTTTCATAGCATTCAGTTTATAAATATTCCTATCTGGGAAAGTTGACTATCGTAATTCTTCTTTGCTTACCATGTCTATGTATGTCAAGCAGAGATGGTTCCTTATATACGTAGAGACGGCGGAGATTTAAAAGCAGGCGAGACTATATGTGTATCCCCGAATTGAACATATATGGAACACGGTTAAATTGTTCTAAAGTCAGGCGGTGCGGTTAAAGAACGGTGACTGGCAGTTACAGGTTATGCACTATACGGGCGTCTCCAAGGATAAATGAGAATACCGAAGAAGCTGAGTAGTAAAGGACTTAGTTGCAGAGAAACAAATCCTTTCTATCTCTGTGAAACATTCATCTTCTTTTTTGTTGCGTATATCTTCCTCATAAAATTTATTATGTAATCATTATGCGCTTTCTGTAA
The DNA here is from genome assembly GCA_001077435.1 of Glossina morsitans morsitans. NCBI lineage: Eukaryota > Metazoa > Arthropoda > Insecta > Diptera > Glossinidae > Glossina > Glossina morsitans. The sequence continues at coordinate 878 of CCAG010004606.1, read as the reverse complement.
TTGAATCGGCATTGAGTTCCAATTAATTAGCTGTAAGTATAAGTTTCAAAAGTTTTTTTCGTGGCAGTTATGCAAAACGGGTAAGCAATTCTTCGCTTGACATATTACTCATTGTTAAAAGCGCAACTTTTCCCTTTCGGTTGCGATAGAATACGAATTTCGTGCTTTCTTTAAGCAGTTAAGTTGTGTTAGGTTGCGATGGAATGCTAATGAAACCTTCTATTGCACCTATGAAACCTACTTTTGCTTCTAATGCATAGACCCTTTGTTCTTTTGCTTCTGATGCACAAATGAATTTCGTGTTTGTAGTGGTTTGTTGTAGATACTAATCTCATCGACAAATAGCAGATAGTCATATAATTCAGCGCCTTAGTCGTCCAAAATTGATGGAGCATTCTCTTTTCCGCTTTGCAAACCTTTCGCTTCTAATACTGACATTCACCATCTGCGTGACATCACAAATGAACAGGAGTTTCGACTGTGGTCTTTACTTCAGATTTCTTTCGCATGCGCGCTTGATTGTGCAACTTTAAATACACAACTACAACTGTCCATAAAAGAGTTAGTTAACGAAATACAAACAGAAGTTAAATTGCAAGATCAAAATTTCGCAACGAATTTCGTGTTTTCAAAGCAGACTTTTGGCGAAGTATATATTATTATAACGCTCCGATTTTTTTAAGAAAACGAAAAATAAAATCTATCGCAATTTTCTTTGATATTGAATACATAATTAAAATTTAACCACCAGACTTGTACGCACAATCTGTGATTTATCGTCATTCATTTTACCTTTCGCTTTGTGTATGACGTGTGTATGACGTCTGACATATTTACATGTGAAAAACTTGCTGACGAAAATCGCTTTCAAGAAGATC
>CCAG010004605.1:0-51078 GCA_001077435.1 Glossina morsitans morsitans | reverse complement strand
ATCAGACTTAGAGCAGAGTAATTCGTGGCCACATCTAACTGTGCTCTTTCTGTCTTCAAAATGCTCAAAGCAAAACCAGCTTTCAAATGGCGTTTTTCGGGCGTCTAATGAAAACCTAAGGTACATAAAAAGTCAATAATTTTTATAATATATCGGGCAATAATTCGCAGGACTAATTGAGAAATTAAAGATTGTTTTTGCAAAATTCGATTTTATTCCTGAATATAGTCTCCTTTAAGTGTAATGCATTCAGTTTAACGCTTCTCTAACACTTCAATGGCTTTTTTATGGAACGATTGCCATGAATTGCACAGCACACTTTAGTTGCCTCAGCAAAGATATCATTACTCGCTCGAAATCTTTGAGGGTCCCAAAGAATCTTGTCTAGAAAATACCTAGATGTGGAACTATTCGAATTTCAATTTATGCAACATTGCCCTCGTAGCCATCAACACTTGCGACACAATGTATTTGTGACATATGTAGAGCAAATGTTGCACTCAGTACATGCATTAATGAATGCATTGTTTTTTGATATCTTTATGACGACAAGTAGATCTTGCAAAATGTTGACTTTCCGATTACATCTCGGATATAGCTTTCAGAATAAAACGGCAAATGTGAATTTTCTTCAATTGCATCCAAAAATTTGGAGTAAAAATCACATCCCTAGTGAATGCAGTTTTCTTACCTTGTTGTTATTTATTGTATGCATCAATACTGTCCTTCGCCTATTTTGTTCTATAACAATAGACTTTTGAGCTGTATATGTAAATATGTGTTTAAATTAAAATCTACCGATTTTAACATCACTGTTCGCATGAATTTGTTCGTTAATGAGATCTGTCTGTTGGTCAGTGTCGTAATCTTACAAAAATATTTTTCTACAGTTAATGTTTCTTCCTGTTTTCTAATAATTATTTTCGATTTCAGCAATTTCTTTTATAAAGACAATCGTGATACTAATTGTAGCAAGAAACAAAAATTAAAATAATTTGAAAAACGTTATAACGTATTATAAATAAATATATCTTAACAAAACTGATGGTTTTAAAGCAATTAAAACCAAGTACGCAAAATGGTGTAATGCACTTAAAATTGCATATAAAAATGGCTGATAATATATTATCGGAAATGGTATATTATATTTGAAATGTAAATACAAATCAACCAACACAATGTAAATCCTCATCAATTAAAAAAAAAAAAAAAACCAAATTGAATTCGTCCTAAGACGAATCTTACCCGCCACTACGGTTTGAATCCGTGTTGTATTTGATTTCAATCTATTGCAAGAAATATACACTTCAGGCATTATAAGTGTAAAGGTCTGTGGTGATGGAACTCCTACGACATTTAAACTTATGTAGCTCAAGCATAGACAACTAAATATTAAAAATCATTGCCATGAAAAAGTTTATTATTTGCAAAAATTTCTATATATCCTCGTACTTCACAAAAGTACTGTTTTTGAAAGACTTATATCGAGAAATTTTGAAAATGGAGAACTTATTGCATACAGCAGAGTATGCAAAATAAAGTCTTATATATGGGGAGAATAGTAAAAATGTTCCGTTTTAACACACTTTCAATAGCACTTGTCTTTGGATCGGAATACCTGAGTTATCTCATCAAAACATAGCGAAGATTACGATCGGTAAGATGACATCAGGCGTGTAGACAGACGGATAGACATATTAGAATTGATTTCGCAAAGTTCCGCAAATACCGTAATTGATGTAGGACACAAAAAGTTATGTATTTATCATCATCGTTTGTAATTTTCCTTCAATTCCATGAGAAGATATCTCCAGAAACTACCATATATGCAGTCGATTAGATATCTTCCAATATTCTTACTTGGTGACAGTTACACTATGAAAATCATTCCATAATAAGCAGAGATGATGACAGTCCAATATATTAAACAGCAATAGATAATAACTTTTCTCAAATCCTTTTAATTGCTTGTCGGTGATTTTCATGATAAGCGAAGAGAAGTAAATGCCAAATAATTTCTATCTATGTTTTTAAAGGCCGTTTAAAGGCCCTTTTTATATATTATGAAACTGCATTTAAAAAGTAGCATACACTTCTTCTTAGGCAAAGAGCAAATGCGAGCACGGCGGTCCATTAAACCAGCCTAACATTCAAAAAACGTAAACAATACTTAGCAGTGGGTAGAGAAAAAAATAATAATAATAAATTACTTACAAACTGTAATGAACACGAAAAAAAAAGAACTGATGCATTTATAATGAAACCAACCAATGCAAATGCATGGAAAAATATCCAAAAATTTCATTTCTTTTCTGTTGTATTACGTGTACATATTATTTACATGTAGTGTATAAAATGATAGTAAAAATTAAAAAAAAAAAAACTTTATAATAAAAAACAGTACACGAATTTTTAACTTGAAATTATATAAATAAAAAAAAAAAAAATATAAAAAACATATAAATCATAAAAGCATGTGAAGTATTATGTATAACAGGAAAATTATACCATATTAATGACCTAATTGAGAATGAAAAAAAAAAACTAAATAAATAAACAAATAAATACAAATGAAAACACGAATAATATTAAAAAAAAAAAATGAAAATCAATAATTAATTAAGTTGAGAGGTTTAATTAAAAAGGTAAGCTGTGGAAAACTTTTAAAAAATATTAGTAAATATTTCAAAGCAAAGATTTTCAATTTAGAGAGAAAGACCACTCTGTAATTAGCTTTTTTCTTTTTTCTTTTTGCTTAATGTATACTTTGGATCTCGTAGAATATGTGAAAAGAAATTCATTACCCGCATGAAATTTTTTTTTTTTTTTGAAATTTTGTGATTTTTCCAAAGCAACCGTCTGCGTGCTATGACCAGCCTCCTAGAATTTATAGCCTAATGTTTTACCTGTTAATTTCTAGCTAACTCTGGTTCATTTAAAACCGTTCCCAAATCGAAATATCTTGGTGAAGCTTCACGAAGATAACACAGAAAAGCGTTTAGAAATACACAAGTGATACAATAAAAAATATTTTTATGCAATTTTTTTTTTGGCATCACTATCCGGTGGCCATTGATTACCATCATCGTTTGTTATTGATGATAAAAATATAGATATGACGCATTAGTTGTCGATATGTAATCACTTCTCTAAGTTGTATGTTCAAAATAGAGCTAAAAATTTACTAAAACAGCAGCGATCTCAAATAATTGATATCAAACTTACATCTAAAGTACTTACTAACTTATAGCTGCCGAAAGTATAAGATGAATATATATTTAAACTTTGGCGTTTCAAAAATTGTGTATACACATGTAATGCTTCACCTTGTTTTAATTAATTGTACGAAAAGGCCACTAATTGCCTAGTTTCAATTTATCGGTTTGTGAAACGCTGGTACCATCTTCGAGCCAAAGTAGTGGATGAACTCGATTTGTATTTATGGCAAACTTCTTCGGAAATATCTCTATTGGATCGCTATAAAGTAGAGTAAAGAGGTAGATAAAATGAATTTTCCGTTTTTTTCTTTGGAGCTTGTTAATTTTTTTTACCTGTCTTGAGCCTACTAATTGATCGCCTTCTTGATTCATCGAATATTATACATGGCAAATGTCGAGTTATAATAAATTATCCCATTTTGACAATCTCATCTACAGGGATGTCACATAGAAATAATTTAGTAGAAATAGGTTTGTATGAAGCGGCGATAGTTTTGGTATTAATTGTTATGGTCACCTAAGGGTAACATAAAACAAGTATTATCAAAATGTGGCAAAATTTTCGTATGCATGGAAGATTTTCAAACAAATTGCCCTAATGCGTTTGTTAGTAAAGCCTCTAATCTAAATAGAATGAGATGTTATTGTTTTTTTTTTTTTTTTTTTTTTTTTTTTTTGTAAGATTAAAATCATTTTTAATCAGTTCGTGGAAGTCGTGTTTAATTTTTGTAGGCGTATTCCTTGTCAAACGCAAATATTTAATGACAGCCGGAGAGTAAATTTTTCTATTTTCACAAAAACGCTCACATTCGATCACTCAAATGATTTTTGAACTATAACTGGGCTTCCAAAATGGCTGAAATTATGGTCACTACTTATTGGTGCACGCATAAACGTGTTCCGTGACATTTGTGGATAAATGCTGCGATTTTCACATTCAGGCAGGATATTAGATAATCTGGCAAATGTGCTGATATTAACGCTAGAAACGCCGAAGTTTTTTTTCGATCGTCTGTAGTCAACTTATCTTCTTTGCAGAATTATCACGATGGAAAAGTTTTCACCAAAAAAATACCCTGTTTTTCCTTTTATTTATTTGATTTTTTCTAATCGTGGGGTTTCTATTTTATATGATACCGTAATTGAAGCTTACTCGATATTTAGCCAAACCGGATTGTCTTGCAACACAATCGAATTTACATTTCCATCCAAAAATAGAAAAGAATTTAATTCACTTAATAATTCTACCAATTGAGTTACTTTTTACCAAAACAATGCACATTTATTGCAGAGTTTCTAAACCTCAGTAACAAGGACTTACATTTTTGTCGACGATCGTGATTGAAAAAAAGTTAAACCTACTCATTATTTACCCAACCCGTATTATCCTTAACACAATAGAATTCTTTTAGAATATTTTCAACTTTAATAAACAGAGCGTACGTTTGCTCTCGCAGTAGACAAACGAAAACCGGACTTCGTAAGTCGTGTCAATTGTCTGCCTTCTACTAGCTGCCTTAGTCAATTGATCTTTTAATCATATTCGAAGCCGTGTGTTTTGAATGCCAACTGATCCTTCGTTCGAATGAGGTTCGATCACAGTTGTTTCTTTAGCAATGGTCGTAATATGGATTTGCGTTAGTCGTATGCTACTTACAAATCCATTATATACACCTAACCTAAAGTCGAAAGTCGTTTTGGTTCTTACAACTTTTTCGAAAGTATCTCCACTAGGTGATGGATCTTTGACGAAAACAAGAAAACAATGTCGGAGTGTTTTCGAGATTGCCTCAAATTCTTGCCTATTGTGGACATGGACGTAGTTCTAGGCAGATCAGACATTTTATTTGCATACTTTGTCCACTTCGTCCATCGAAGAATGTTCTTCCTAATTGTTAATTTCTGATCCTCTTAACCTTAAAAAGGTAATAATTTTAGAAAAATATTGAGTCAATTGACCCCTTTTAGTGGATTGAGGTATCAGCTGTACTTCAAAGATTAGAAATGGAGAATAAGTCAGATATGGGTATGTAAGTGTCTTTTCATATAAATAAAAGACACTCAAAAGTTTTAAAGCACTGCATGTTTTTGGAGATCAAAAGTCGAAATAATTTAAATTGACCGATCCAGTAGTTCTAGTATAAAAAGTTGTACATCATTATTAATTTCTATATTACCATCTGTATTTATCCTTACACTGAACAGCAATAATGCTGTGCGATATTAGAGTTAGAAATGATATTGAAGATAAAATGAGGCAATAGCATCACTACTCAATATCGCCATGTAGCTTTAGGTAAATGCAAACAGCACCAACATTGATATGCCATAAAATGTTAGAAGCAATGTCAATAATTAAAGTGCTATTTCCAACCATAAAATAACACGTTACGGCTTATGAGTTTCTCACCATTAGCTGACACGCATGGTCAGTCATGAAAAAGAGGCTCCGATAACATGATGATTGCAAACACGTATAAACTAGTCAGACCGCATACAAGGTATTCGGCAGTCTGATGATGAAATTCGCAGTGTAAAAATCAGCTATAAAAATTAAAAGTAAAAGTTACAATTGGAATTTAAATGAAGCTGAAAAATTTGATATGAGGGCCAGCAACTGAATTAATCAGAATTAAAGTTCAAAAATTGAAATTAAAATTGAGATCAAAAATAAAAATTACATTAGTGCATCATCTTGTTTTCTTTACTTTGAAAGAGCACACATTACCAAGCTATGGCGCGAACTGGTAATCCACGTATTTTAAAGAACACAAATACAAAACTTGTACATTGAGTCCGCTGAAAACATTCCGCAGCTTTCTTCTTACATAAGGTGTTCAACATAGTAAATAATTTATGATTAAATCTCATAAGACAAAAACAACAAATTCTACATGGAAAGGTAGGTAATTATGAAAGTTATTTCGTATAAGGGAGAAGAGTAGTCAATAACACTAATTACCAAAACAATGTCAACATATAATACATCTTTTTCTTTTAAAGACCTTTGGAAAATTCTTTTAAAATTATGAAGTGGTGTTCTACTTGAGAAGCAACATTGCTTTACTTAACCCATATTTATAATACATCTTTTTCTTTTAAAGGCCTATGGAAAAGTATTTTAAAATTATGAGGTGGTGTTCTACTTGAGAAGCAACATTGCTTTGCCTAACCCGTATTTATTTTTTTCTGCCATTAAAATTAACCTTAATTAATTAACATTGTTATACGATTGCTTCAGCTTCCATTTGCAGCTGATTCTTAATAATAGTTACGTGAAACGAGTACAAAACACGCAGTTGGCGTTTTTATACGTTCATCACATGTTCGCCTGCCGAGCTGCTTATTGTCTCTACCTTTCTTTTCCGTACTATGCCAACAGTGACTTGGCATAATTAATAAACTTGATTTATTTCTTCACCTGCTGCTGATTCTATAAAATAATAACTAACGGAATTAAAAAATTTCGAAGGTAATAATTAATTTCAAATACCCTTTCAACTAGAATAAATAATAAGATGTCCATAACAATAAATAATAGCGGATACTTGTTGTGTGTTTGTGCCTTATGTAAGAGAGATACAGATAGTCTATCTTGGTGGGAAAATTTACCTATAATTCAAACTGCATAAGATGAGCAAACTGTATTTGATCAGAAGTATTCAAAATGTCTTGCAATTGCTACAGTTTTCTCATCATTTCAGTTAACAATAGACATACTATGCGCTTTGGTTTGCTGCAACCGAAAACATGCTTCAAAGATCAACTGAAATTCTCCTTTTATGATAGTCGCAAGACTCTAACTCGGTATGACCATGAAAAATATGAAAACATCGATAAATGCAACTTCTACAGTCCAGAGCAAATGTAAGTTCTAAAATTTGCTACAAAGACACAGGCATAATCATTTCACGCAAAAGTTCGTAAAACTTTTATTTACAATGCGCAGTAAGTACCGTCACATAAAAAACCATCTAAAAGCGCTTCATTGTGTCACGGCCTATCATTAAATACCCACTCTACACCACTCTGCGGTCGAAGTGGCCTTTCTCAAGCCCTCCTAGGGTGGGATATAGTAAACATCAGTCCGAACGACCAATTGATCCACCGACAATTGGAAAAATGCTTCATAATATTCCACTTGTAGTTTTTGTCTATTATTAACGTATTCATGGGTTGATACAGCCCACGACTTAGTTTATAGCGAGAAACTCAAATATTTACACTCGCTTTAAGGTTTCAGCTTCAATTTTTTCGTCTGTGTGCGTTCGAAAAGCAAGAGACAACATGTTTTTGCATTCGTATAAAGTTTTTTGCAAATCTGATCTTAACTCAGAGTAGTTTAGCACAAAGCTATTTCTAATGTTTGTAAGTAACTCATACGCAACGTTTGCCTGATTTTATAAATGAAGTAAAGAAAAATTGTTTAATTAGTACACTTGAGTTATTTCAAATCAATACAATTACAAGCACGTGAAGAATAGTATGACAAAAAAAAGGCTACAGTTGTCGCTCGCATAACACGATTAATTCGTCGCCATGCATTGAAATCATGTTATATATATGCCATGTTATTTATTTAAACTAAAATGTAATATAATGTAATTTAAACTTTGATCTAAAACAAATCTGGGCAATTTGTACCATGTCGTTTCGAAATCTATTTTATATTGCATGGAAACCGGATTATGCGAGACTTTGAAATATTACAAAACAAAGCAATATGTACTGCGTTATATCAAAACGAAGTCTTAGAGTGCAAAATATTATAATAGCTCAAATTTCATTCCAAACGTAAATCTAAATGAAAAAGTGAGTTAACTTTAATCTCTTCACACCACATATGCAGACGTTTAGTTTTTGTTAATTACAATTACTGTCAATAATAAAGAGCACAAAAATTTTCAGTTAACTTATTCATTCGAAAGTTTTTAAACAAGAAAAGTAAAAATTTTATGGTGCGGCTGTACTAATATTTCCGATGTATAGTTCGGGATGTAAAAAAAAGAGTGAACTTAAAGTCTCTGCAGTCAATTTTGTTGGATTTTTTGGTTTGTGTAATAATTTTTAAAATTTATAGGAAAAGAATTTAATAAGCAATTTACAAACACGTGTACACATATGTGTACGTTTATCGTTCGAGTTTCGATGCCGGCGATTAGTTATGGATATAGGATATGCTCTCAGAATCTTTTACAAATGTCTCGATGTCAACAGAAATTCAAACAATTGATGAAATGATTATACTTTTGAAATACAAACATAGCGGTGGAGGGTATAACAAATCCAAGCACAAAGAAGTGGAGTTTCAAGCAAGTCGAAGTTTGAGATGCATCAAACATCTTTAAGTGTTAGCACACAGTATGTTGTCATTGGGGACATAGTGCTTCGACATGGGGTGTGTAAATATGTCTGGTCGTACGATACCACACTATCCTCGCTGGAGGCTTTTTAACAAACAAAACATTAAAATATCTTTTCTGTTGTTTCCGATATACCCGGAAACTATTTCACTCATACATTACCGTTAACGTTCAGTGATCACAAATGTAGACGTAATTTTGTTTTATTTTTTTTCGTTGCGAAATTTTATTATTTTACCAACTTTTTCAAATGAACAAGTCGTATTAAAAAAAAGTAAAACTTTTAGCCATAAGGACATCGTCCCTGAAGAGATTAAGTTTTTATTAAAAAAGATGTACAAAATATAGAATGACAAATATAATCAAAGAATCTTAACGACGATCACAAAATTGATTTTCATCAGAAATTACAGCTAATTCATCTTGTTTTTTCCCAAAGTTGGATGACACAGTTCTTGCTAACGATAAAAATAATCAATTGAAAGAAAAAATCCAACGGAATAGGTTTTTTGAAACTTGTTTCCATGTTGTATGGAAATAAGTGCTTTCATAAGTACCTTGCCATAGAAGGGACACCCGTACGTTGATTGTCTGAAATTCTCTTTCCAAAGACGCTATGCTGCAGTCAAAATTCATAGCAGAACGTATTTGTCTCTCAATTCAGATCGAAATTTCTTGTTTAGAAAATTGATAAAATATGTTAACACACATGCACGTGCAGCACGTACGGTCTATTCAAAAACGAGGTTAACAGAAATTTTGTCAAATAAATATTTCAAGACTAATTATATAACACAAATAATGGCGAAATTACTGCATATATGTACATAGTTTGAAAAAGGTTTGCATACATAGATATCGTAGCTTATAAAAATTGTATGGAGAAAATATGTACCTATCACTTAAATATTGTTTGCCTTATATAATTATGTAAGAAAAACGTAGAAAAACCATGGTTTCTTGATTATTTATGCTTTGCATTAATAACAAGGTAACAGCTGAACAAGAAGAAGACATCTTACTGTAACCAATCTATACACATATGTTCACAAAAAATAATTTTCTAAAATTCTGACTTAGAAATCAAGTCACAAAGGTGTGAAAACCGTAAGAGAGAGATTAATAGATGACGCCTTACTTAGCAGAGTGTGCGATTGCAGCAGTTGCTCTTGCTCATATTTTAAATCACCGCATATTGTGTTTACTATTTGAGCTTTTACTTACATACCATCACCAATCACCATCAGTGTGAATTCAAAATTTACACTTTAATGCAAAATTATTACACGACAGCTGATGCGTACAAAGTGCGAAAACAGCAAATATTAGATACAAAGTAGGCTTCTGTCTGTGAAAAATTCAGCAAAACTCATATGTGTGTTTCATGCAAGGAAATACACTCTCTAACCCAACAAAAACAACAAGGATAACAGAGCACTACTACAAACTTTTAAGCATGTCAGCGGTGCAGTATAACTAAAAATTTTGCACCAAGTAACGAATGCAATATAATCGCCTCCCTATATTCATTTCTATGTATGTGTATGCGCGCATATGTGTATGTTTGTAACTTTGTGGTTCCTGTTAGCAAGAATTGCGCTCCTTGCCAATTAAGCTAATCCGTCAGATAATTAGAAAATGTGTTGCTGGCTTTGGTTATGGTGGTAGCTAAATACAACACACAGACAAACAGGCAACGTACATACCCAAAGTTGTAACTGAGGAGTAGCGTAAAAGCGTGAGTACAAACACTGTAAAATTTTTCCTATATATATACATATTTTTATATAGGTATACGGAAGTATATGGATACAGATATATATACACATAAACTCCCAAAAGCCTAACTATGCTATGCAGCTTATTTTGTTCTCTATTCAATCTTCCAAGTTTGCCGTTGGTTTCAGTAATGCATCACGTGACACATGATTTCCTGTCTTTAACTGTATCGTTGCATGTGCTTACGTTGACGTTTAGGTATTAAGTTTCTAAACAGATGTTGTATAATATTTTTTTTTGCTTTTTTTATTTTTCTTATTAGGTGTGGTTGTTCGGTGTGTGTGAATATGTGTGTGTAGCAATTTTCTTCAATTTTCATTGAATTTTTACACCACTTAACAGCAACATTTCATGGTTGGCACCTTATTAGACAGCCAGCAATTGTAGGTCGTTAGACCTCGCTCCATGCACTGCATGTGAGTGCGTGCGTGTGAGTAACTTTAAACCTGTGAATGCGCGTTTGTGGGTACATGCTTATTGCTTGTTTCTAAGGTGTTAACATTTTACATTCATCAAGAACTCACGTCCTCTATAAAGCACAAAACCATAAACATACAAAAATTTATTATTTCACTTCTATACGGGCTGTTTTTTTTTTTTTATCTATAAAATTGTCATAAAATTTAACTATGAACGTAACGTAAACGTTCGGTATGGCATATCTTTATGACTAAAATCTAATTAAAAATTTATTTAGTTTTTAATTTGTCACAAATTATAATTATCTAATTTCAACGTCTATAATGAGGTAAAATGAGATCAATGTTTTAAATGTTAGCAAAAAAGATAGCGTATGAATATAAGGTTAACGTAAATTTAAAGTTTTATTTTTTCGAATAGAAAAAGCAGTCCTTGACATCCGGCAAAAAGCCATGAATAACAGCAAGTGGATGCATATGAAGTTTGTGAATAAGTTTCGAGAGATTTTCGAGGTATGGCGTAAACTTAGCAGCACACCGTTCTGGATAACATGTGTAGTCAACAAAAATAAAAAAAGAACATCATTAATGTACTTTAATAATCGCAATACAGATAACTTCGTTGAAATGACAATTTTTTTTTTTTGTTGGCAGTGCGGTTTACATGAAATTAAGTGCTTGGAAAACATTATTCTTTCCAATTAATTCAAACGAAGGCATTATTAAAAAATGTTGGGTAGGATCGAAAATATCCTGTTTTATACCCTGTTTCCGACTTCACATAAAAACTAAACACTTTACAAGTAGGAATATTGATTTGGTATTTAGAAGTAATTAGTTTTTTGTTAATAATTTATTTTAAAAAAAAGGAAGATTCAGAAAATTTATTTAAAAAAATCATGCGAATCAAAAAGTAACAAGTAAAAATACTATAGCTGGCCATAACTCATTAAATAGGCTACACTACTTTCCCGTTATTCATATAAAGACTTTTCAAAATAAGTTATGTGCAAAGTGATCGACAAGGTGATACGATTCGGACCATTTTCAATAGTGTTCATTCTTTGGCCAAAACTCGTTAATGTACCAAGTTTCATGAAAATATCTCAAAAATTGCGTCTTGTAGTTTGAATACAAAAAAATAAGAATGACAGACGGACAGACGGACAGATGACCTTAGATCGACTTAGAAAGTGATTCTAATAATAAAACGTTAGTCTATATATACTCGGTCCTTCTGGGTGATGCATGAATCCGCACAAACTTAGAATACTTTTGCATCACATGCGATTTGTGCCAAAAAAATAAAAAAATATATAAATGAATATGTAATAGCGATAGATAATACTGTAACATCCCAACATATATTCAATAACATTCAATTTTACTGTATTACTGTATTCCCAAATTTGGCTATTGTCCAGTTATATTTGAAGCAAAATGAATAGAGAGGGGAACCGCTCCCTCGAAAAGTTGTTTAAACAAGAATTGAGAAATAATTCTAGCTTAAGAGGGTAATAAGATCAAACCTATAAAAACAAACGATGCTCTCTCCAAACTTTAAACATATTAACTGAAACCAAGCAAAGGATTTAAAAAGTTAAAGCAATAAAAAATGGCAAAAACAAAAAAATTTGTCATCAAGTTGAAGAAAAAAAAAATTTGGAGAATCGAAAGGTATAAAAGAGGAAAAAAATCAAATTATTTCCTATGGTACCCGTCACCGCAGGGTGAGAGGTATGTCCGTTTAATCAGCACGCTTGCAACGCCCAAAAGGAAGCTTCAAACACTCCTCGAAGTATATACATTCTTGCTTAGCGTCAAAATATCAATTGATTTAATCATGTCTGTCTCGTCGTCTATGCAAACTCTGTTGTAAACATTCTCCTGAAATTGGAAGTTCCTGCACTCCAGTTGTTACTGAAAATTTGCCAGCAAATTGGTTTTTTGCTGATTACTCGTAAGCTGCAGCAGATAACTCTACAAAAATATGAAGTTCTAGTCTACGGGGCATGCTGTAATACCTGTACAAAAATGGAAAGAATTGACCACGTCCTCCCAATATTATAGTGTATCACAATTGAATTTTTTTTTTATAACGCACAGAAGCAAGTTTCAAAAACCATATAAAATACATAAATGCTTGACCAGTTGCTAATTCGGAATGCACCTAAGCATTTGTGTCTGTTCATCTGTCTATCTGTCCGTCTGTCAAACTGCGTAATATCTTTGATAAGCATTTTCCCGTTCACAAAAATGAAGAAAACGCCTACAAATTAGCAAAGAATTTTGAATAGGACTGGTCCAACTGGTCAAAAGACAAACCGACAACGCCTATGCAAAAACCACTTTAAACATTTTTTCTTTCTCTGCCTTTTAGCTCTTACTCATAAAGTACAACACATGTGCCATATAAATTGCCACTTTCATTCTGATAAGAGGAAAATCAACCACACCCACCCAAAATCATAGACTACGGAAATTTAATTCTTTTCTTTTTTTTAGGATCACTATAATGAGTAGAAAGATTCGGTCACGATCGAATATAATTTTCTTACTTGCTTTTTTTATTTTTATCTTTTAAATGCATTAAGCGCAATCTTCCCTTTTTTTACACAGGCACACTTTCCAGCATTTTTCGATTGCTATTGAAAAAAAAGTCTTTTCAATTATTTACTTTAAAGTGTGTTATTCAAGTATTTGGCTGCGTGTATTTGTGCGTGTGTGTGTGTTTGGGTGTTCATATTATCTTTCTAACTATGTGAAAACATATTGAGGTTAGTTTGCTTTATTTTGTGTGTGTATGCGTGTTATCCAACTTTTAAAGCTCTTAAGTACCGGTTGCCTGTAAGGCCAAAATGTCAAGTGTTGTTGTCTGGTGTGATGACAAGTAAATGAATAAATATCTGTATATGAGAGAGAGAGAGAGAGAGAGAGAGAGACCAAGACAGAGTACGTGTGCATGATGGATATGGATGAATGTGCATAAAACTAAACGCATACACACTTACAATAAGAACTCACAAAATACAAATACTCAAAATATATATATAAAAAAAAAAACAACTTATTCTCTATCTAAAGCATTACAACTACAGATACAGCAGCGTTACACAAACTGTAAAATATTAGTTTCTTGAGACTTACGAATCTATCAATTTATCCTTGGTGCTTGTTAAGCAACACTGAACTAACATAAAACTTTTACATTAAGTGATTGATGTATGTGTGCATGTGTTAATATTTTGTGATCTCTTCTTCATATTTGCATAGTCGTGTATATGTTGATGGTCAGTTGCGTTGCAGTTCTGTTGATAATTGCGTTAAAATGCTGTAACTTATACGACAAATTCTTCAAAGCATTTTCAAACAACTTTATGGTTATCATTTTGGTAAATGTTATAGAAATAGCAACAAAATGAATAATAGCTTGCATGTATAAGTTTGTAAAGAATCTTGAACACGCGTCGATTGACTGCGACTGAGTGGCATAATTTTTTGCTTGACTTTAAATCAATATCAGTGAAAATTTTGCAAAAATGATGCGATGGATTTAAAAAGAGATATCATTGTTCACGCAATGGAGCGATTGTTTCAGGAGCTCTGTCGCATATATCGCGATTCTGCTAACAACAAAGATCACTTACATTCTCAATATCAAAAAGGCCAGTCAATATTGTCCGGCACCTTAATCCATTTATTTCATCTATATGAGTTTTTGCTTACACCGTCACCTTGAAAACCACAATAAAATGTCACACGTAGTTGCTCGACTATTTTCTTAAGTTTGCGCAAAGGCAGATGCGTTAATTTTGACTGTTTGTAGACTTGAAAAAGAATTGAGAAATGAAGATCATTTAATTTAAAATTTAACCAACGAATACACGAGTGTGTAGCGATGCTTATTGCAAATAAGATCGCAATGGCAGTTGTGTTTCACCAATTCAAATATGATGCGAAATTTTGGAATTATTCCGCTTGCTACAAGAGTTTGTAGAAGCGTTTTAAAGCGATTTCATGCTTTTGCCATTACGGACTCGTTTACAAGATATTTGATTCTTCGTTCAAGCTTGTTTCAATAAAATGAATCGAAAATGCTGTTCCGACTTATTCTCTAGATCTCTTTCTTTCTCTTTCTTTTCTTTTAACGTCTGAGCAGAACGTTTGATTAATAAATTAAGGACACATATGCCTTAAAGTTTCTTCCATTCATTTCATTCTTTAGGTTTCCCTTTCTTAGAAATGCGAAACGAAACATACAACAACGCCTCAGAAGGTGTATGCAGATTTATTTGTCTCCCTTAATTGCTCTTCCTTAAGAATTTTAAATCTTCTTATTAAACTACTAAGGTACGAAAATGCTTAAGCCTTACATCTGCTCTACGGCAACCGAACGAGCACCGGATTTTGTAGACATGTCTACATTCTGTAAAGTATAAAGCATTTCGATACGTTACAGACGAGAAGACAAGCTTGGTATACCAAATTAAAGCGTGTGACTATTATAGCTATTTATTTAAGCTATTTTATTACAGCTTCGATTGAATATTTGTGTGGAATTACTTTTTGTCTGTAAAATATTTTGTGACAAAATTTCAAGTTTTATTGTAGAATATTGATTTATTCTGTTAAGGGATTCCTTAAATTTGTTTCGTTAGAATTTGAAGTAGGTGATGTCAATTGGCTTACAAACAATATCGTAGATAAGGAAGATTTCATATTAAAGGCATTTCTTTACTATCTTTGCACAGCATATTGGACTTTGTTCAATTTAATGATTAATTCTTGGGTTAACGAAACATTAAAACACTAAGCAATATTTAAAGCTATTCTTTGAAGTATGTGTTGAATCATAGTCTGTTCTTCGCTAACACAATTATATATATTTGCCTGCTGGTGAAAATTTTAGGAAAGGCGCACTCATTTTATAATATACCGTAAGTGTATTATTTGATTAATTTCGACAGTTTTCAATACATACCAGCTTGAAATAAATTTTAACAATTTTCCCAAACTTCAAGCCGATATCTTTATGTTTGCGAAGAATATCTTCCACAGGCATCATAGAGATGAGTAGAGGGACATGTTTAAATCGTTTTGGAATTTGATACCCTGAAGCTTCTTTCGTTGTTTCGCAGACGTTTTGACAAAGCGAATATACCCCCTCCTTCGGTAGAGGGTAAAAAAATTAATTTATTAAAAATTTATTGATTGATTAAGGTTTGTTTACTTTGAAACTTAGGCGACTTCAAAGCAAAGTAATTGCTTTCGACACAATTTCAATGAGTTTGTAAGTTTCATTTTTAAAACAAACTTGTAAGTAAGAAGAATCGCCCTTGAGCAAAGTGTACATGCCTACCGTTTTAATAGTTACAACATTAATTTTTTATTATGCAATTTTCTCATGAAACCTTCAAGTTTTTATAATATGCTTTACATTTGTAATAATTCTAAGTAACTCACTGACGTCGGATTAACATTTTCTGGATTTTATACTTACTATCGAATTCTATGACAAGACATGCTAGGGTTTTTCTCCACATGTATATTACATCTGTTGGAGTAGTCCCAAAAGTATAGATGTGAAAGTAGTCGCATTTTACAGCTCAAGATCGAAACATGAAGAAAACGTATTGTTTCGTTTGCATTTGTCTAAGAGTCATCAACACTGACCGCTCTCAATCCAATATTTTTGTTTCAAAGGTCTTTGTCCAACCAATATAGAATTCGAGCTAGATTCCATTACGGAGAATAAAATATCGGGTACTACAATTTAGGCGATTACCCCAGAAATAGTAAAAAAAACCTATAAAACAACATTCAATTGAAAGTACTGCGCCTCGCATTTGAAACGGTCCTGTACGTCGCAAATTGATTGAAAATTTGGACGTAAGAAAGAAGCACGCAAAGTGAGCGGTGCTCTTACTCAAATTGAACAAAGGAAGCCATAGTGAGGCTGTTTTTAAGCAGCGTCCTTAACCAAACACAGCAATAAGGCCGACATTTTGTATCGATAACCAGGGATGAAAGACGAACCTAAGAAAAAAAATGAGTCGCAAAAATGAACTGAAAAATAAGGATCCAAAGAAAACGCGGACGCATAAGATTCCGCCAGAAAGTTCAAAACTTTGGAATTAATTTTCATTGATTCTTTAAAGACCTAAGAAGCAATGTAATCCGAACTAATTACAACGATTGAGCGATGGAAGTAAAAAACCAAGTACGCTGCTGGAAGAAGAGAATATTTTTCCTCACTGAGACTTTCCTCAGTTCGTTTAGCCATTAAAAAAATTGATCGAAATTAAATTTTTGGTTAAAATATTTGTTATGAAATTTTTCTTAAGAGATTCATCTTACTTTTTGTCTGTTTAGGAAGCGCTTTGAAAACAAAATTCTACAGTAGGTTTTAACTAATACATATGTTTTTAAAGTGATTCTATCATAGGAAACTCTTTTTTATTTCGAGTGGCAGCTTTCAATCAGACGTATGGCAGGACAAAACCAATGATTTACTCGCGTTTTTTATGTTTTTTATAATTATCGCTGCAAAATAATCAAATATTCTCACAATACTCATCTGACCGCAACCATGCAAATTATTATTATTATTAATTACCATAAAACCAGGTGAATACGCTAAGCTTGCCCTTCTTATACGCAACATATATTATTTCGCAGCAGAGTGTTACTAAGGTTTACATAGCCTTGCTCTGCCATAAGATAATCCATAAATCGATTTTACCATAGGTCCCTTCGTGTATAGTATATTATTGAAGGTCTTGCAAAAAGTAAGAATCGAGGCAGAGAAAAATCAATTTTTAAAAAATCAACCGTGTATTCGTGTCTTATTGGACATTCGGGTCTTATTGATTTAAAACTCGATACAAATACAGTCTTGGACATGTAATAGTCCAGCGCAAAAATAGTTCGGATCATAGAATTAATACGATTGCAGCAAAAGGAGGAAAAGCTTTAAGGGTGATGGGTTTTCAAAATTCTTCTTAACGTCCGTCTCTTGCCATTTCATTTTTTTGAAATACGTTCGGTTTATACAAAATGTGAGAGCTGCATATGATAATTCAATTTATAGCTGAACACTATCTACATTCACATCGTTTTTTAAATAGCGGTTATGTTTTAATGAAATTTACCATAACGCATATAATTTAAATCCTGTTTAAAGTCATAGCAATTTTAACCATTTTTTCTACGTGATAAGTACACATAAAGAGATAAACGAAATCCTGTGAGACTTCGTAAAGCAAATAAATCCACAGAGGAATATCAGTTTTTTTAATTATTTAACGGCAGTTTTAATTTTTAGGTTAATACATAAATTTTATTAAACATTAATATTCATAATCATTAGGGAGTAAAAGAATGAAATGTGTTTTCACATGTGTCCCTTCGCTCACAATTTCTATTTCAAATGCCGCAAATTCTCAAAATGTCACATATTATTTTTCACAATTTGTAAATTCAAATAACATATGTTCTGTCCATCTGCCCATCTGTCCACCTACCCCATCAACGATTTATTTCTAACGCTTCATAGCTACTAAAATTGAAATAAAAATTGTCCGGACAAAGCTGGAAATGGGCATAATGCACCAACATATATATATGACTTAAGATACAAAGTTTCGACGAAAAATTAATTAGTATTTGTGTTTAAAAGTAAACAAAACTGATCGCCCTGTTAATAGTTTCCTAATTAACAAAATGCTGCTAAACAATTATTCGAATGTGGAAAATTTTTTTTATTTGACTAGAAAATGTTTCGTCTTCTTTTACTCTCGCATTTTGGCGCAAAGTTACAGATTCTGCGAAAAATAGACCCAGTGGAAATCTTTTTTGTATTTGCGGTATGCGTCCCCGTATCTATTTTTGCGACCCGTAGCTGTGTGAGAATGACTCGGGAGCTAAAATCGTCTTTCAGTTTGCGCTGCAATCTGCAGATGGGGATTAATACCGTAAGTAGCTAACGCAGACATTGTTATTTACTCAGCCATATATATTTATTTCTGCAACCATAATAAATGTAGAGATTATTATATGAGCTATTTTGAGCGTACACTACATGCGGTACTAAATGATTACGCATTTCATAGTTTGCATTGAACTCTCCTTCAGAATTTGTAACTACTATCTCTTAATAAACTTTTGCATTGCATTACTTAGGACTACATTCCCGTAATGGATGCAGAATATACACTATTACTTTCGGACAAAAGACTACCAGCTACGGTATCTATGCAAAATGTAGGTATCTAAAAAAATATTAACCATCGCTCACCATTACTGCTACTTTCGAGTGCCAGCATCTTCGCAGGCATAGTAGCAATGACAATTTACCGAATGAAACTGTCATCGATCAGAAGAACCAATTAATGTTTCGTGAATGCAGTTGGGAACGCATCATTCCAATTGAAGGTTGCTAACGTTTCCTGCAACTCGTGATATACTGCATTCAGCAGAGAGTCTGAAGTATTCAATTTCCCAATACACATTTACATATGCAGAGGATATAAAAATATTTTCAAAATATTCTATATCATGCTTTTATACAAGCGCTCTTATTTACTCTTCATTTGCTGCTAACGAACCGAAAGTTGCAAACTCTTTAGATATTAAGAAACAATTTCGGACATTTGCTATAATAAATTATTTAAGAAAAGTTAATTTAAATGAAAATACGAAAAATATGTTATCGTTCTACTGCTTACGTGAATGAGTTTGGACGTATGGTTTAGTAACTTTTTACGTCTTACATAGTAATTGGTTGACTACACTTACTATTTAAATAGTAAAATGGTTAATTCATTTCAATAAGAATAATAGAAATTTATTTAGTGCTACAAAGGAGCTGAAAATCTGTTTAATAAATTCATCATCATGCTTTTAACAATAAAATAAAACCTTTAACAAATCACTAACGGAAACGGATGTGGTTTGTGCTACTTGTGACAAGCGAGCAAAGCAGAGTATAAAAGGAAAATGGAATAATCGGAACATAAGCACAGCTTAAATGAAAACAAAATAGAACTCAAACAAACAAAGTAAAGAAAAATTGAAGGAAGAAAGATATTTGAAAAAATCCGATTAGATTTATGATAGCCAGTCCAAAGCAGAAATATTGCTTTCAGTGGTTGCATTCAAAATGGCAAAGAGCATTTGAAAACATATGGGTAATAATCGACTTACTAACCTCATCAACTTACCTTTGATAATATTAATAATGGAAATCATATGATATGAAAAATTATGGAAATTTTTAAACCTTCCATCAAGAAAGTGGAGATTTATCCATTTTTTCAAAATGTTTGCAACATCTAAAAGGAAATATCATAGATCCTATAAAGACTACACATATTTTTGATCAATATGAAACAATGGGTTGAACTAAGCATACCTGTTTGTCCGTCAATCCGTCTGTTCCTCTGTTCACCTTTATGCCCTTCAAAAAACTGATGAAATTCGATTCAAACATCAAGTATTCATAATGGCAAGTTTATATTGCAAATACTTCTGTCAAAGGACACGTGCGAAGGTCCCCGTTTTCAGAAACAATCTAATGGGCTTGTTTTGTCATTATTCATAAATTATAGCAGCAATAATGATAAAAATTCATCCGAATAGGATTCTAGGCTTACCCTGAAGCGCAAAAACTTCAAAGTCGTCCACGCCCACACTTTATTACGGACTATTGAAATCGCAACTTACTTTTTTTTATAAAACTCTCGCCCATAGCCGAATATAATTTTTTTGCTAGTTTTGTTACAGAAACAAGTAAAAGCCAAAAACAACCAATAGGAAAAAGAGATACATAGGAAAAGGACATAGGAAAATGAGATATAAGGAACTGTAAGTAACCTGCAGAAATATAATAAAATAAATAAGTGATTGCTCGTTAGAAACAATAAATAATGAGAAAAGTGTATCATCATAACGCCTAACAAATAATAAATAGTAAATATCAACCTAACGATCTGTTCACATGTTAGGAATACATATATAATTTAAAAATTTATCGAATTACTAATGAATAATAAAATATTTTTTTTATATCCATTTTTTTTTTTAATTTAATACGTTTATGAAATGCTGTTTAGAAAATTCCCCCGATTGTGTCCTCTGATTGAGACGAACTTACCATTAAATTAAATCTTAATCCCAGTTTAACCATACGAATTTGTCAAAGGCGAAATATTTTTCCCACGGGTTTAACATATATGGCCTTTCTGAACGACCTAATATGGGTGAATCAAAAATTTTTGATTTTTAGTAGAAATTTTCGTTTATTAGTTTTTATCTAACTACAGACAAAGATACTTTCGCTATTAAACAAATGTTTTCTTTCTTCTCCCTTCTTTTATCCTTTGGGTTTTCCTTGTGCCCTAATTTCTTTTCTCTTCCGGTTCTCTGATATTTTTTTCTTTTTCTTGTTAATATATTGCAGACTATACTGTGATGCTTTTCTACAAAATTTTGTGAATTTTCGGTCACTAAGTAAAATCTATTAATGTAATTAATAAGTAGAAAGCCGAACGACAAAAGAAGCCGAAAGCAGAAAAAAAAATCCTTTTAGTTTCAGTTAAAATCATCTTAAAGAGAAAGTCACCAGCACACGCTGGAATCAATCGAAGAATCGAAAAAAATAAGTTTTCAAGGGTAGCCATTGCTCAAATTGCAGTTGGAAAGGTCATATACAAGGCTTTTGGGCCTAAAGTATAAACACGTCGTTGTGCCATATATAAGCGAACTATCTTAAAACTTGCGCCTTGTAGGTGGAATAAAAAAAATTACACAACCCGATGGACAGACAAGCTTAGATCAATTTCGAAAGTGATTTCGAATTGACCGACATAATGAAAGATGGGTAGGTGATACAATCGCAAGAATTGCATACATCTCGCATACATCAACAACAAACTTTATATACCGCACGTCGTCGCACCATAACTGATATGGGATTTAAAAAAGGCCATATTTGAAAAAGAAAAAAATGTTCCTTCATAACAATAGCAAGCCAACTCATTCATTAAACATTAAAAAAGCCAAGCTTTATTAATTGGCTCCATAAACACGGTTTTCCGTAGATTTCGCCACTAGCGACTCCTCAAAAAGAAGCTGCGTGATAAACCTTTTGCGTGGAATAAGAATACGCCGGATTATTTGTCCAAGAAACGGGAGGTATTTTTTTCTGCCATTGTCTGGTGGTGACGGTAAGTTCGCTCTCAATATTTGGCGAAATTAATTGATTTTGGAGTATGATGGGCTTCCAAGCCTAGCAAAATCATGGCTTGGGAACGATACCTGCGACTGTCGATGAAATTGTCTCGACCTTTACAGACAAAGTAGCTACAAACATCCAGCAGACATAAACTATAAGCTTCACCTAACTCGTGAGATAAAAATCTCCTTCTATTGAACAGGTTTTGCTTCTCTTGATTATCTCTCCTTTTAATTGGTGATTTGTAATCCATCTTAACAAACAGTTTCTATTCTTACGGCATTACTCAAAAATATTGCCTGTCGTGGTCAGCTCGAGTTTTTCTTTCGACAACAATTTCAAAATCTATTGGAAAACCAGGAAGAGAGACAGTTAATAAGAATCAATAATTTAAATAAAATATCTTGTGCCTTTTAATTATTTTTTAATAAACCTTAAATTAAAACAAAAAGCCTTTAACAAACTTTAATGCTTTTTTGCCATAATTTAAACAATAACTTTCCAGTGGTGAAGTGAAATCTTATGAATCTTAGGTTTTTAAAATTTAAATTTTAAATAATTTTTTATATGAAAGCATGTACATGTCTGTGTTAAATGGAGCAATTAATTGCATTTTAATTTTAAATAAAAATCCTAGTTATAAGTAAATGTAATATTTCATTGATTTTTCGATCTTTCAAGACAATAAACAAATTTTCAAAACATGAACAAATTTACATGAAGATACAAAAATCTTCTCTGCTTAGAAATTACTAGAATTATCTTTTTTTTCCATTTCGTTTTGCAATGTCTGTGGTGGTATTATGCTTCATTACTTTTCTTTAAAGATTACAAGGATAAGTCTGCTTATGCGTACTTGTGCCTGCTCTTCTGCTTTCTTTTACTGCTTTTCCAAAGTGATTCGCAATTATCGATAGATTATAAAGCATTATTTATTAGCAAATCATATTGAGATTTACTAAATCAAATAGCTTAGATTCTCTCAGAAGCCCCAGGTATAAGCAAATCCGCACGAATACGAATACAAATATGTTATCAAAAGCAATATTCATATTCAGTGTAATAGTAATACGAGTAAGCAGTAATGTTTTCCTAATATTGACAATACTATGCACGTTAATCTTGATAGTTTTCTCGCTCTAAATGCGCAAAACGAAGACATGGAAAAGTTGTGCCTATTTAAACTAACTGACAAGATAGACATAGCGTTTTACAAAGCGTTGCATTTCATTTTTGCGATATTAATTTAGAAGATTTAAGTATAAAAAAAAAAAATAGTCAAAACTAATAACTCTTACAAACACCCCAAAGGTTATTTACTCAGCTCTATGCAATTTAGCTTTTAATAAATGAGTGCTTATGCGTTTGTATGTTAACATTTTAATAAGAAATCTGATGTGGTTTATTTCCCTTACCTCTTATGCGAATGTGTGAACTTCTATGTAATATAATTTTACATTATTATTGGCTTTAGCTCCTTTTTATCTTCTTACTTATTCTTGTTCTCACTCCCTCTTAAAATAAGCAATTTTTTTATTACATGAACTCACTTGAGATTGTTTCGTAGAAAAATGAGTAGCGATGTATAACATGTTGGTAATGCTAAACCATTAAACAACAAGGTGACCAGATAAGTTACTTTCATAGCCATTGTAAGTTGAAACTATTGCTATATAGTTAGCCAGCGTTTTAACATCATTGCGTTCTACGGCAGTACACAAAGTAGTGTCTGCCTGTGTTCCGATTTGAATCTAGAATTTTGAAACGGCATTTAAGATACATTTCGTATGTTAACTGTTCTCATTTTAATAAATTGTCTCCACATATATACTACTCTAACCAGGGTTAGTTTGAATTCATCGGTACAAAATCGCGCTTGCAAGATTTATCCCCTTTGCAAGTCTAAAAAATAATACTTTGAGATGCCTATACTCTTGAATATCATTAGGTTCCGAACTAGTACATGCAATGCAGGAAACACAATCTTCTCAGTGCGACCTGGTAGGAAAGAGCCAATAACAGAAGAATTTAATTAGAAAGTTGAAAATTAGCTGGCGGGTATGCGTTTTGTAATGATTATTCTAATAGGGCTTCTTGCTAAGTTCAGATATTTTGGACGAATACTGATACCTTTGCTTAAGGCAAAAATCAAACAATTTTGGATTGATCGTTTGTCTACTCTTTTCTATTTGCTCATTTTCCGCACTAGGAAAGAAACAGAAGAGTTGAAGGATTTCATTAATCTTCATCTTTCTCAAGCGAAAATCATTTTACATTCAATTTACGTTTTATTTAAGGTACAACTGCAATTGTCAAAAGTGGCTCTTGACTACAATGCTTCTATATTGTTAGACATTTGTGATCTGGTCACTCTGATATCATTTAGAGGTTATCTTTAAAAAGCTTATAGTTACTAGTAAACATAGTTGCACATCCCATTAACAATTCATTAATTAACCTCATTCCATGGTAAATGATTACCTACACATTCGTTCCCCAACTAAAAAAAAAAAACAAGACTTTACTGATACTAACGAGAACGATGATGATGATGACGATGATGATGACAATAAGATAGTATGATGGCACTGGAAATTATCATTTCGGTGTCGCATGCATAACTACGCGGCGGCAGTAATAACAGTGAAGGATGCAAAGTTACCGTTTTTAAAACCTTTAAAACACATACTTACATACTTACATACTTGCAGGTACAACTGTAAGAATAAGAGACAAGCGAGCATAAACATTGCATAAATTATGTCGTTAAAAGCATTTCTGCTGAGACTTAATAAATAATTTATGTGAAAGGAGACAACATCTAAGGTAAAAGAATCTCGTCGTGAATACGCAATATGCAAACCAATCTTACAAGCTTACAAATAGAAAATAAGTTTCAAGTTTTTAACTGCAGATGCAAATTATTTCATTATAATGGAAAGGTAAAAGCAAAGACGGAAATTAACGTCTGTTATTAACAAATTGAGACGTTCACCTCTATGAGATTTTCAAAATATTTAAAATATAATTTAATTTATTCATTTCCCATTTTTCTTTTTACTTTTTCGATGTTTTTTTTTTTTTTTGAAAGCTTTCTTCTGAAATTTCAATTAGACTCTGCTTTTTTAACAAGTTTTCATATTAACCGAACGAGACAAGCGTTTCCGTTTTCAATACTTTTTTTTTTTGTCTTTATATATATATATTACTTGGTTATCTGCATAGGCTAAGTGAATTTTTGACTATCCTTTTTTCCACTCCTTTTCCTTCTCTCTCTCTCTGTTTCTCTATTAGTCGGTTTCTTCCTTAGTTGCTCACCCACACTTCTCCCGTTTATCATAAATATTTTCATCGTGAATTTCCGGTGCTTAACAAGTATGATATCCGCTGTGTTGGTTCGCATATGCAAAAGCCATCATCGATTTTATGCGGATATTCAGGCGACAATAACGGTGACGATGGCGTTGACGTTGTCGCTGTTAATGTTATTTTAAACGTAAATTGCAATTTGTTCACAAATTTGTACAGATTATAGTTTCAGCCTTCAGTCTTCCTGACTTCTTTTTTCTCTTTTTTTTTTTTTTTTAGTTGTACTTTTAATTCACTTTACTTAATTTTTTTTTTTTTCTTTCTTTTCATTGCAATTCGTCGACTGGATGTTTTTGCCTGTTTTTGTACTGCATTGCTCTGCTTGACTGTTAAACATAATCAAAGTCTACAACGGCTTTTACGCTTAACGCTGTATAATGCTGCTTTTTCAAAATAGCCTGCAATAGCTTACGTAAAGCTGGCATTGTAATCAATTTTCTGTTGTTGACGTTTACAGGAAATTGATTGTCTTTAATTACTTAATGTGCGAGTTTTCCATTAGAGGAAGAAGGCGGCAAAGCGACAGAAAAACCCAAAACGCGAAAACCAAACAGGAAAGAAACCATGTTTAATATCGCTCAAAATATATAGATATATATATTATATGTACATTGCTATTGTGGGTACACTTCGATTATTTATTATCCCATACATTTCAACGTCTTTTGTGAAAATGTCTTTTATGAAATTATTTTTAAATATACTGCACGTAACAATTAAATCCTTCCCTACGTAAGGGAATACACGGCGTATTTGGTAATTACTCCATACTTTTCAAAGTTCTTCCAAGAAATTAACTTGAAAATGGTGCTTTGTTACTAAGTGTAAGCGAATTTTCAAAGTGAATATTACGAACGACGAAAAGACCGTTAGTGACGATTGGAAATTGCCTAAGAAACAGTATGTGTGTTAGTTCAGTTCTACAATATTATTATTATTGTTTTTATTATTAATTTAGCCAGAGAAATAATTTCTAATACTAAAGAAAAATAATATTAAATCAACACTTTCGAGTTCGGTTAAACTGGTAATCTTTAGTGTACCGATTAAGTAAAGAATTATTGGCCCTACATAAGCGGGAGTGCTAGTCATGTCACGTTTTTTTGTACTTTTCAAGCCATTAAAAGATTTAAATATCCCCTACGCGTGATCTTAAGAAGGGAGCGCAATACGCCAGAAAGGAGCCAAATACATCAGATTATTGAAAACAAAGGTCGACTAAATTGTCGGTGGAAGTTGCATTCGATTGTTGGCTTTCTTTAATCTTCATTTTGCTTACCCTCTCTGCTAGAACCGTTTTTTGTTTTTTTGTTCATTACAAAAATAGTTCCCAGTAGACCGCTAAACAAACCAAAATTATAGCTCCGACTATAATTGTTGCCTATTGGCACATAAATTAAATATTATTACATGCTCTGGCTAACGCCACAAAACAAAAGCCGTGATCTCTAACAATGCGTAAATGTTAACAAGCAATCGTACGCGCATACTGCAACGTATGCATCCGCAACGGCTTCGTTTCAGTTTCAACTATTTTTCGATGATTCATTTAAAGGAATTTTTAGCCGTTCAACACAAATCGGTTTTGTCCAAATGAGGCTTTAGTTAATGGAACAAGAACAAAAACCATGATTATAGCTATAACGATATTTTATTTATTTTTTTTTTTTTTTGTATGTGTATGTGTAAAACATTTTTGTATTCGCAGATATAATTGCTCGTTCATAAAAAAATAATGACATTTACAAATATTTTATTAACAAATTCATGGCTATATTGTTTGTCGCGTTAATACGTTTACACAAGGGCGTTTATACGCGTGCATTATTGTGATTTAATGCCCTTTAATAAAACGGAATAAGAAAGAAAAAAGGCTTAGGTCGACTCTTAGTCGTTAATTCTTTATTACGTTGATATTAATTTTTAAATTAGATTTTTGCCTAAGTCGACGAAAGACTTCTCATCACAAGCCAATTTATTTTAACCAATAACCGGTTCAATATGAAATATATTTTTAAGTTAACTCCGAAATAGATTCCAAACAAATATAAACGTATGCTTAATACAATTTTTATTATTATTATAAAAAGAATGTAGTGAAATTATTGGACGTTTAGCTATCGAGCATACATTTGCAGGCCAATATGGCCCATCTTTCTTCGGAATGCATGGGAGGTGCTCTTTATATGCGTTGGTATCTATGACAGGTGTTAGACTGACTGTTTTGTAGGATGTATGGTTAGAGGTATTTAACCAGATCAAATCTGAATATTACCATACATGGGCCAACAGTCATTGAACCTAATAATAAATATGGCATCTCTTAATTCTAAATACATGAAGAATGGAAAGCTCTAATGAAGGAATATTATAAAGCACTAACTGAACGCATCGTATGATGATCAGAATTTGGATTTTTCACGAATAAATGCCAAAAATCAGTTTAATGTATTCCAGGCGGTCTTCAATAAATCAATGCTCCCTCTAGACAAGCGCTAGCATCTCCTTATTGGTATTGTAAAGTCATTTATAATTATTTTATATTGTTTCTCTTCGAGGTATGCTAAGGTTTTAATATATAAAATTTAATTCATTGCAATTGTACTGTTTTGTCTAACAGACGGTTATAGCCATTTAGACGATATAATGTTAAAATTTTCATTTCTTGTTGCTTACATTACGGTGCATAAGACGCATGTTATGCTATTTTATTTTTATTATTTACTTATCACACGCGATTTTTTATACGGCTAGGACCACTTTTGAACATATGGCATATTATACTCTAAATAATAACTTATAGACAAAAGTGGCTGCTACCCCATATTGTTACGAAGTCCCGCCCGCATCTCTACTACTTATGGTTCTTTAAAAATGATGTAATTGCACTTATTACCGTGGATTATTTCGCTTTCGTGCTCCTTCCCAGAAGAAGTGGAAATGGCAATCGCTCGGCCAATCGGTTTAATAATCAAATCTGACGTCAGCTGGTGTGACGTCATTTCACCTGCAATTTCTCAATGCCAAACTGGGATACGGGCGAATAAAGGTAAGCTAATGTAGGGACTTGGGGTTTAAGTCCTCGCAATGAAGTTCATTGGATGAATTGTATGAGTTAAATAAATCGATTTATTTAAATGAAATGAATAAACCGGACAAATTAAAAAAACAAGTGAATTTCATCCATTAAATGGGTCAACACATGAATCATTAGATTCGTAATATGAAATACACTTGCCGCTACTGACAACATGCTTTTCAAATAGCACCAACTTATTATGATATTTCGGCCAGTAGTTCATTAGTTCATGAGTTCCCATTTTTCGTATGCAAAATAAACTTAAATCTAAATTTCATTTGTTGATAAAGCATTGGTTTGTGAAAAAACGCCGTTCAAACAAAACAACGACTTAACGAATATTAGTTGGACTTTACTCCATCGAGAGAAATGGCAGAGAAGCGCTCGTACAAAAAACGATGATGCTACGGGTTCTGGTCTCCCGAATTCGGCAGTTATTCCAGAAAACATGAGAAAAGTGAACAAAATCGTTGTGAAAGATCGAAAGTGAAGTTCCACGAGATAGCTGACATTTTAATAACTTCAGAAGGCAGTCTATATACACTATTGCATGAACATTTATTTGTCTCGGTCAAAGCTCTAATCGAAATAGGTGCGGAGTTTACTCACTTTTAGCCAAAAACAACAACAACAAGGCGAAATAAAAAAGATTTTTTTCATGCAATATGAGCGAAAAATGAAATGTAGACTGCTCAGTAGACTCTGCACAGTGGACAGCAACCGGCGAAAGGTGCCTGAACGGACCAAATACGTAAAAGTAGGCGGGGAAAATTATCGCATCTGTATTTTGGAATGTGCATCATATAATATTCATCGATTGTCTCGAAAAGAGGCAAACGATCAATTGTGAATGTTACACCCTCTTGAACGTAATTGCAAAAACACGGCACCGCCCCTACGACCTCTGACATTAAGTCAACTAACCGGAATGAATTGAGTTACTTACATGATTATAGCAAACTGTATGAATCGACTGGTTTACAATTCTTGGTGTTTGTCTTAAGATGTTACATATGGAATGACTACATTAGTAAACTTCAATGTTTTGACATTGCATTTAGAAAAAAATAAAAACAAAGCCAATTAATAAGCTTTTGTAATTACGATTTTTTTCTTCCAATAATACCCTAAAGCACAGCTGCCGCAAGGCGACATAAGTCTATGTAAGCATTACAAAACTGAGGATTTACATATAAATGAGATTACACATATAAATGACCTCAATTTTACATCCTATATATAAAAAATGAAATTTTTTATGCATACATTTTCAGATTTTGCAAAAATTTAAATAAAACGCATTCTTTGCTTAAAGGTAAAGTTTAAATAGGTTATTCTAACACACCCAACTGCAAAATGCTATTAAATGTAATTCGGAAATTTATTTATACCACTCCTTCTGAATGTCTCATTCATTCATTGACTACTGCTGTCGTAGTCGTTGCAGGCCATTTACCTGATATTTGTATTAGCAACAAACATTTCCTTCAATATCCTTTTTCTGCCTGTCTATAGAGCAATTTTCATTCAAAATTGCAGTGAACACACATTTCATTCGACATGGAAAATTTGTAACCTTTGAATAGTTTTCTGTACATGGAAGGAGAGAAATGAAAAAAGAAAGTAGAACCGAGCGAACAAATTTACGAAATGAAAAGAAATGCAAAGAACTGAATGAATTGCAGCACCTGTCTGCATGCGACGCCTCCTTGTCACATATAGCTGTTACCAGAAACAACAACAATCATTTCCTTCGGCATCTTTACGTTGTCTGTATTATTTTCGTACAGACTGTCAAACATAGAAATCTTCTCTGATAACTAAGGAGTGCTTTAGCCTTAACCGTACCGTAAAGCAGAAACTTTCCCCTTGCAAAAGTTCAAATCGACATAGTAAGCTCAACATATCTCCATATTATTCTCTTTGTTTGTGTCTGCAGATGTTACCGAGAGGTATGTTAACGTTTTCACAAGTATTCGATTTTCAGTAGCAAAGGAAACACAAGATTATAACTTACTGACGCATGTATCATGATTGACTAGTAGATATCGATCACAAAATTTTCGTAAACGTTAAGGCTTGAAGGTGAGTTGGAACGGCATTATGCATACGTAAGTTGCCAACATTAAGAACAACAGTTTTTTATTGCACAGTAGGCAATCAGTCTTTCAGTCAATTTGCTATTACATATATCACGCATTCCTTTTTAAATGATTCCGTGTGAAATTTTCTTTACTGCTTAACCTACGGGTATGTTTCTCTACTTTCAATGTATCACTAAACGCAAGTGCAACCTAAATGTACGAATTCAATTGCAATATAAAAAAAAAAAAAGATCGCAAAAAGTATTCGTCTCTTTTCCCTCACTTTTTCATCCACCCATCCATCAAAGCAATGAGTAAAACCTGCAAAAATATTCTTATTCTTTATGCCTTCCCTCGCGCTCGGAGTTCGTTTTCTTTCATACGACACTTGAACACTCAATTGTTTTAAGTAACTATTACTCCTCCGTAAACATTTATGTATGTTGAAGTGCAACAATAACAACAACAACTTCTCTTTCTAGTACTTATTACATGAGAAATCCTTTATTATTTTTTTTAATCCCCTAATGAAATTTACTGTTACAAGGACCGCTTAAATGGTCATACACTCATGTAAAAAGGTCAGGAATATAGACAGACATACACTCCGCAAACTCTTTCATGTGTACAATAATGTAACATAAACCCCTTTATGGCGCGGGATAAACTTTCCAAAGACTTGCACGCGAGCATAGCTAGTTTTTTTTCTTCTGTTTTTTCATTAAACATTTTCACTTAATTATTACATTCCCGCAGCAATTATTTCACAGTTATATGGTGTTAAAATTTTTTGCCAACTTAAAAATTTCTTTTTTTTTTTTTCATATTTTTGCTCAAAAGGCGCTCAATGTTTGTTCTACTGCAGAGAGTTGTATAAGTGTGCCTTCGAGATATTTAAAAATTTTATTTTCGCAACAACTTTTTAACCAACACTTAAATTCGTTGCATAAATTTTGGTTAAATTAAATGAAAAAGATTAAAATGCAAAGGTTTTATGCTGTCATTCGAGAAGCTTTCGTGTGGTTTTTTTGATAAAGAGACCTTGAGGTTTCTTAATGACATAAAAACCAGAATATGCAAAAGGAAGCCATATTTGCCGAGTAAGTAGAAAATAGAAAGTAAACCAAATAGCATTTGAGAATTCGCCATGCTTTCAATGACATTAATATTTCATGACCGAATACGGAAACCACAAAAATGTTTTATGTACAGTAGGTAGCAAGGATTTTACTAATATTTACGAAGGCTTAAAGAAGTTGATGTATTTTTTCTAATTTTAAATTTTTCTATGCAAGTTGCATGGGCAAGAGTGGCATTTACTTCGATTGCTTTTACATGTAAATTCAAAGGAAGCGACTCCTTTTTGCGTCGCTAAATTAGCTTAATTTTATGCTGTCAATTCGCATCGCAATATGTTCACTTAGGTCAGTGAAAGGGTCATTGGCAAAATAGGGACATATGCAGAGGCGCGGCTCTAGCAAAGTTATGTTAAACTCTTTTAAGAAATTTTTGATGTTTTTGATATTTCCTTAAGGAAAGCTCTCCCCCTTCGTCAGATATATACGAATCGCTTCGACGGAACAAGGTTCAGAGGACTCTAAAATACATAGCGCATGAGATTGGAATCCTTGCGCCGTTAAAGCTTCGTATTCGTAGCACCGGTTTGTAAGCCATTCATTTCTCTCTTTTTGAGTTTTTTAATCGGTTTTAATCGGAGATTTAAAGAAAATATATAGACAAAACTTCGAAACCTATATAGGAGCTTTAGGGAACTAATATATGAAATTCTGGATTATGCAGTCTATTCATTACGTGTAACATTCTCTGACTTCTCTCTGTTCGCAAACTTTCGCCGAATGACGCAAAGCTGTACTTACAATTGGTGAACCGAAAGGAAAACGTATATTGAACTTAAAGGGAATTATACTGAAGAAGAAAATCAATCCCCATCGAATTCCCACATTGTCTCATTTAAAAGCTGGAAATTCATTAATTCCCCTAGTTTCATTTTTCCAATCTCCTACAGGTCAAAATCACTATCACTATGAGCAGTCTATCACGCTGCATTTGGTTTTGAAAAGGCTCTTTAACATAAGTAAAGCAGGAAAAATGGAAAGGCGCTCGCGATCCAGCCTGGGACTGGCATTAGAAGTGCTTTGATTAGAGAATTGATTGGGCCAGATTGAATACGTGTCTACTACATATGTGACAATGGAAAATTGAACTATAATTTCAAGAATTGTTTGTTGTGTGTACGTAAATAGAAATATTAAAGAATGTATAAAAAGGGAAAAACAAAGTGATGCTGACAAGCAGACAATTAAGAACTTTATTTAAGTAAATAAAGTTAACCTTACATATACCTTAAATATGGCTTGAGACATTGAATCTAAGTACTTGTTTACAATACGATGGCGTTTGAAATCCCTAGGAAATACGGGGACTGGAAAAAATGATATAAACTAAATGCTCAGCCAAAGTGTGGATGACCGGCAATGTGGACTGCTAGAAATGATATGTGCTTCAACAAAATGGTGCCGACGTGTCACACATTTCATGATAAAATCAATTTATTGGGACAAAAAATTCAATAGTCATGTAATCTCCAAAAACATGAAAGCATTTCGAAACAAAAATGACATGAATCAATATCTGAAATATAAAAAAAAAATAACATAATAATAAAAATAATAATAATAATATTTTTTAAGGTTTAGCTTTTATTTCAGATGAAAGGCATGTGTAGGGGATAGCCAAAATAGTACGAACATTTAGTTTATACGATAATGGGCATGTTTTTTTGCCTAGTTCCTGTACAGCCACAGGGCAGATGCTATTGGGACACTAGTTTCTTCTTTCCTTTTTCTAAGAAACTTCTTTTGAGCCCACTTTATATTTTGCGCTGACAAACTTTCAGGATTCTTTTTAGCACTTGTATCGCTCCCCTTATGTTATGTTATGTTATTTTTAATATTTCATCAGGCTCGAAAAAATATCATCAAAATGATTTCGAAACCTTCTAACCAAAATGCAGAAAATTTGCTTAAATTAATTGTTCATTAATTTAATATCATTAACTATAGAAAACAATTACTCCTAATATTTTGAAATTAAAGAACATAAAATTCAATAAAACCTAATAACATAAGAAATCTTTTACTATTACTATTTCCGTTTATACTATGCCACAGTCAAAAACCCAAACTACTAAACAGCTTTGGAAATCAGAGTGGTAAATAAAATAAATATATATATATATATATATATGTATGTAACGTTAAGTACAACTTTGAACAAGTTTTTTGTTGCACATTATAGAGAGGAAACCATGTGTAATGCATGCACGTAGACACTTCAAATACTCAGCTAACTGTAAGGCCATGGAGGAGTTGAATATTGGTTGACTATGCTTTTGGTCGGCGTGCGAGCTTGTTTTTTGAAGTAAGTAAAGAATTGTTTGTATATTATTGTATAATACCCAAAAAACCCATTAACAAATTCAAATGGTTACAAACTATGAATGAATAAACAGCAAAAAGGCAACACAATTACATTGACTCTACTCTATTGTACTCCTAACTTCACTACCTCACAATCGACATATTCCTCTTTTTCCCTTGGTCTCTTACATTACATCTTTGTCTGTAACTATCGACATACAAAGTACCTACAAATGCCAATTAAATCCCAATTGAATTAACCACAAACAAAACAAAACAAAACAAAACATGAAACTGAAATGAAACTACCGCAGAATTACGCCCCGAAAAATAGATCAAATAGCAATAGAGGAAAAGGGTGAAACGATATCGCCAATCTTCACTAACCAAAAAAGAGTAGGAAAAGCTCTGGTAGTTAGGCTTCCGAGAGAGACTAGCAGTAAAAAAAAAAACAAAAAAAAAAAAAAAAACAAAGAGATTATTGAACTTAAGTAAACAAGCAGTTGAAAATAATATAACACACCAACTAACACCAAATGTTTTGTAGCTTTTGTTGTATTAAAATAAAATTAAATGAAATTTTTAGCCTAACAAAAGCATTCCGATTGCAATTGTAACAGTAACAATGAACAAAATAAAACGATAAATATAAATGCTAAATTATTTCAGCTTCTGTTTTTTTTTTTTATTTTTGGTTTCTTTTTTTTTTTTCTTTTTTAATAAGAATAGATGAGTCGTAACGGGTATTGTTGTTGAAATTTTATCAAAAAAATTAAAAAAAAAAAAAAAACGAAAACCACTACCGTTCACCAGATCGACCACAATAACAAACGCTATCAATGCATTAATGTTTCGTTGTGTGTCTATGTTTTGTACTGTCAAAAACACAAACATGGAGAAAAAATTTTGCCAACAAAAGCCCAGCTTTGTTATAACGTCCTTCCTTACAGGAAGGTGGAGACTGCAAAAGAAACCGATGGACATTGCAGAGCTTACAGAAAAAATAAAAACAAAGTGTGTTTTAAAAAACTTAAACCAACAAACATTGACAGACAAAAATAAATTCGTAAAAAAAAAAAAGAATGGTAGACAATACACGACAATGTAAATAAAGTTGACGTATATTTACATTTACATATGTATGCATATTTTGCTCTTTACAAAGAACAAGTTGGCGGGAAAGTAAATTCGGTTTTTTTTTTTTTTTTTTTTGATTTTAAGCTTTAGCCCATTGTGAATGCTTCGTGGAGACCGGAACATATATGATTCCATTTAAATTCAAAGTGTTTTTTAAATTCTATTAATTTTGCTTTTGTGGCTTCCCAATATTTACCCAAATCTTTCGAAAACGTCGCGTAACAGCTAGGTAGTGAAAATTGAACTTAGGTGCCGTTGAACGTTTTTTTCGTAAATGGCATCAATTACGGTGGATTAAACTCTCAACTTAATATAGTATGTTATGAGTAGAAACATTCAAGTCGGGAAGGGTACAAACTGATGAAGTTGTTTCGAAAACATTCCAGAAGTTACAACCTAATAATTGTTCAGGGTAATGGACTTGATCATCATATGATATGCTTGCTCAACAGTCGTTAGCGACACTGAACTGGTAGACGCTCCCCTGCCTACTATGTCCATCGAACGTTTCTCCTTCTAGTTACCATTAATACAATTAGATAATTTATTGCCTGTTCGATCAGGGCTTCCGTTCTTATGATGACGCCCAAGAAAATGGTCCCTTAATTCCAATTCTCCTTTTTGCCATAAAAGATAAGACAAATAGTATCTCTAGCGATGAGGAATGTTTTAATTTTATCAAACTATCAGTATGTTATTCACAAGCTTAACATACTCGCTCTCGTTCGCATAACTAATTTCAATGAAATATGGAAATAACTGATTGTACTTTCCAATCAATCTACGATTCTTCACATGATCGAAGCCCGCAAAGACAAGATCCCTCATCAGTGGAAGTTTTGCAATGAAACACTTTCTGGGCGATCTGGGGCATTACATATTAGTTATTTTGTATGCATATAGTGCTGTATATGTCTTCATTAACTTATTCTATGAAAATAATTCTTAATCTACATAGGTTTGCTTTCATGTCCTCAAAATGTGGAAAAACAGAAAAATGAATTACTATTCAATTCTTAATTTAATTCATTTACTCTCTCAAAATGCATGGTGTATGTAAATATATAAGTCTGTTTTTTTCCTGCTTGAAGCTCTTATGCCATCTTTCTAGCTCGTTTATCTGCTGGGTTTTGAAGTCGCTATCGGTAGACTTACTTTTACGATTGGTGTGTGCTCATAGTTGTACTGACCGCTTGGCCGATAAAGACATAACACTTGCCGATCGCATGCACACTTCTTTCTCTTCAACTTAATCTGATCATTAAAGTGTTATACTTACAGGGGAAAGCTTACCATGGAACTGCAAAATAGCAGCAACGGCCCCTGCCCGGGAATGTTTAGTACATAGAGATGTATTAATACTGGACCTGCTTTCGATACTGTTTATATCGACTAATGAAATATGGACTGTTTTAAAATTATTTTTTTGCCTATGAATTAATTTTCTTTTGAAATTCGCGAATATTGACTTTTTGTGCTAAATCGTCATAATTCTGTTCGATTGTTGTTTTTCAGCATCTTCTTGTACATTCGAGAAGTGCCTTACGGGACTTCTATGTACTGTGTGGCTTTGATCTGTCTATCGTTGTCTTCATTTGCTCATATTCAAAATTGCTAACAATCTACATAAATGAATAAAACTATTTGTGTTCTTCAGCAACTTTCTGCCGTACATGTTAAAACTCACTTAAAGGAAGTTCTCTAACACAGTGTTTTACATATATAGCAAAAGAATAAACTTTATCGCCAACCTTATATAAGTGAATGCAAGACTGTAAGCATGCCTTGATACTGTATAAACAAGGTTACGTACATGTACGTATGTACATTCTAACGGACTGCTGCGTTTTGTTCGAGGCAGCATTGGTCCAGAATATAAATCCATGTTGATTTTGTTTGTTTTGCCTTCTTACTGCTACTACTGACAAACAAAAAAGAGAAAACAAAAGGTTTGTCGAGGTGTAACAACAAAGAGGCGTCCTTTTCATATCTCTACTGCGAATTCTCTTTATAAAATATAAAATAAAACAGAAAAAATAAGCGGAGTTTCAACTGCCAACAAAACAAACAGCTCACTTACATTCTCATTCAACCGGTTGACAATGATTTTTGGGAGCAAAATTTCCAAATTCTAACATAACCTTCGTACTCTTGATGCCTGGATGGATGTGAACTTAAACTTATTAAAGGAAATAAATTACTTAAAATCATATGAATGTATCTACGGAGCGAATACCGACAAATAATCTGTTTATTTTTAAACTGTCAAGAGCTGTATTTTGAAGATATTTTTTCATAAAAACTTTTTTTTAATCTTTACGTTCAAAAATCTTATAGAGACCACGAAAATATGCCATGCAAAAAAAAAATTTAATTGCCTCATCTATCAGCGAAATATTAAGCCTGGGTACATGAACCTAACTTCCTTGTCCTTAGTAAGTTAGATTTGCTTCGCATATAAGATGCGTATACAGTTTTATTTCTTAAACGTAAATAAATTTTTCAAAGGCAACTACATTCTCGGCAGAAACGAGCATAATCCCCGTTCTTCTTCTCTTTATATAATGCATATCCACACATACGATCCAAAGTAAACAGCAACATATGAGACCGAAATCAATTAACATTGAATCATGAATGATTTACTGCTAAGGACGTCAGCGTATTATATTTTTTAATGACTGTTTCTCCAAAATAAGGTGGGCAACTAAGACGCTGTGTCTACACAGCTATGCTTCGTCAGATAGTTAAGTACAATCATATCTCAGTTTTGGCTATTGCTCTGTCAATTTTCCATCCATTTTGCCTACAAATAATTTCTTTTAATTTAATATTGCATACAGTGCGTTTCCCATCGGGCTTCAAGGCTTGTATTGATTTCTTAGGAGAGGAAGGGGAGCATCATTTAGAAAGAGAAAGCTGCTTCTTTCATTAATTCCAGACTCTCGTCGCTGTTTCAAAAAATGGGCCTAATGACAAACATAGACCATTTACAGAACATTTACATGGCTCCTGGTCACAATGCCCGATTGACCTCTAATCGCATTCTTTATATTAAAAGTGTAGCAAGCAGAGAGATAATGAAGTCATATTAATTTTCCCTTTAGTTGTAAAGTGGAACCCTTATTTTTAATCATGGAATTGAAATAAAAATTGAGAGATCACTTTGCTTCAAACGAAATTAAGAAAAGTAGTGAAGAGATGGTTCAGGAAGCATTAAAGAGTATAAAAATTTCTTGACTTATAAAACAACATCGCATTTAATTTTTTTCATATATTTCAACAGCAAAAGCAAGTAAGAAAAACTGATAAGAGTAGCAACAATTGTAAAGATCATGCTTTCTTGGGCTCTTTGTGAAAATAACTAGAGCAGAATAGTGCTTGAAACCAATGCGATAATTTTTGTAGTTTATTATTGGGATAAGAGCACATTGATGACCCTCTATGCTAATAGTTATTCAGGTATATTCCAGTAAACATCTCAGCATGTTCAACCTTCACATTTATTCAAAGATTAATTTGTTTTGTTGTCCTCTTTTCATTTTATTTACCTTGGTTTTGTGAGTGACATTCAACAAAATTTAGGTTTTACCAAAAAAAGATTTGCATTTTTTCAGCATTTTCCCAAACAAGAAAAAAAAAGAAAAGTATTACAAAACTGCTTCTCTACCGATATCTACACACAATATGCTGTTGCCGTTGGTTTTGTTATAGGTTTATAGTTAAATAAAAGAGAACAAAAAAACTGAAAAAAAAGAACGGAACATATTGGGCTTGTATCGAATCTTTGAATACTCACTACTTATCTTGTTTTGCAAGCCTATCCTGTTTGGTAAACTGTGTGTAACACATGCTTCCTATACCCAAACCCTAGCATATACGCGTGCAGGATGAGCCGTTATCCCAGGAAAACCCATTTCTCGAATGAATTTGTTAACGAATTTAACTACGTTTTTACTTTAAACTGATGGAATGAAGAGAACATATTTTAAAGAATTATTGAGGCTGACGGGACAGAATTTTGCGACATAAGCGTTTGATTATATAGATTTTGAGTTTTCCGCCTTCACCAGGCGAAATTTATTACACGAAAGAAGGAATTATGATCGTATTTTGTATTTCGCGGCAAAATTATGCCGTTGAATGTGTTAATTATACACTTTTTATATTTGCTTTAGAGAATACGCTTTAGTAGCCGAGTAGGCAAAGGATATCGACTGACGATTCAGTGGTCGTAGGTTCAAATCTCAAGTGCGGTAGAGTTTCTTCAATTAAGCCTATAGCCTCAGACGCTAGTGCTTTTAAAAGCTTCAGCCTTAGTGCGTATTTCTCTATATCAATAATAATAACAATAATTTAGAGAGACACCGTTGCATACTTTTATGCGTTACAATTAACTAAAAAACTTAATATACTTCCCGTGTTAGGGCTATAAAAACATAACAAAACAAAACTAAATGAAAAAATTCCCCTTATACACTGACTGACTTCAATTTCTATCAGAACCGCTAACACCGCACATGACTGTGTGTGTATTCTCTCTTTTTTTTCAGCAAAGTGTGAATTTTTCACTGTGATGGGTGGTTTGGAAAACAATTTTGTTTTTTTTTTTTGTCGTTTTGTAGAAAATAAAACAGACAAATAAGCGAAATCAATTTTGCTGATTTCACACAAAAACAACAAGAACAAAAAAAAAATTTAAATTGGAATTTAAATAAATTTAAAAACTTTTATAATAAACACACTTTAAGAGTAAAATGAAATTTATTTTTCTATATCGCACCGATTATTAAAGTGAAGTATATAACTATCGAAGTACTTTCCTGTTTACTGACATTTAACAAATGTAATAAATTTTACTACTTAAGCCCCCTGACGATATCGATGGACTGCTGGCCGG
This sequence comes from Glossina morsitans morsitans, assembly GCA_001077435.1. Taxonomy (NCBI): domain Eukaryota; kingdom Metazoa; phylum Arthropoda; class Insecta; order Diptera; family Glossinidae; genus Glossina; species Glossina morsitans. The sequence continues at coordinate 11,057 of CCAG010004605.1, read as the reverse complement.
TTGGCTGCAGTCGCTTTTACTATTTGCCATTACTATACCACTTGTACAATGCATACAGTGCTCTCGACAATATTTTATTATAATATTAACACAATAAAATGTTAAGTCGCTTTACAGGAGAACAACAAAGCTGTTAATTTCTTTTGTACAGACAGGCGATGGGCAATAGTTGTCAGAATCACCCACTCAGTGTTTATTGCAAACCTGCTAAATAAGCAAAGCCTTGGGTATTGTGCTCTATTTCGCTTCTCTTTTTTTTTTTTTTTTTTTTTTTCTAATTTATGTTTTTCCCAAACAAACCTTTATACAGACATCGTTATATTTAGTTGCAATAAGAAAAACTCAACTGTTCAACGATCTTAACGAATTTACTGCCACTTGCCAAATATTTATATCGTTTAGGTTGAAATGTTACTTCCTTTCTGCCTTTCTAACTATTTAAGTTTTAATTCCACGAATTAATTTATTTACGAGGTTACTAAGTTGAATGTTGGTTAACATCTTACTTCGTGTGGCAATAATTTAAGATTATTTCCTTTACGTTCATCTTATTATTTTGGTGGTTTTGCCATCTAATCATAATAAATTGTAAGTAACTGTAAGTAAATCTCTATACCGTGGCCATGATGCGATTTAGATTTATGATGATAATGTTTCCCTTTCCCTTCATTTGATACTATTTTTAATTACTTGCGCCATTTATTGATGGTTTTTAATTATTCACTTGTAATTAGTTTGTGTTTCACTTGCTAAACGAATGAATTAAGGAAGAAAGGTAAGAAGAAGAAATTCTTCACAAAGAATAATAGAAACAAGAAATTAATTGATCTGCGGTCATCTCTAATTAAATAATAAAATTAACTCAAATAAATTATAATAAAATCCTCGATATTATTAAAGACAATCTTTTAAAAAATTACAACGAATTATTGACTTCAAACGTATTATTGAATTCCCTTAAACTGACAAATGAAAAGTATGTAATACCGTAAACACTTACTGTGTTCCCTTGTAAATATCATCTTCAACATCTTCATCCAAAACATTTGCTAGTTAAACGTAATTGAGTGCAGGCTGTTCAATAAATACAGCAAATAACATAAGTAAGAAAAATGTATTGGATTACAATAAAAACTAGAACTTTTCATCGTACATTGCATAGGAATAGGAGAAAATTATCAAGAGAAATAAAATGTAAAAGAAAGGAATTAAGGCTAGATTATTCCATAGGGTAAGCTTAGACACAGCAGAATCAATTTTGCATCTATCAGTTACATGATGACTATATCGGAACGTTTCCTCGAATACTGAGGAGCGAGTAATAATAAAAGCAAGTTTCCATCAAGGTGCCGCTGATGATAAAATACATCGTAATGAATCAAGTTTAAGGCAATGCATTCTTGTAATCATTGATTAGTCTATTACCGGTAACAAAATGTACAGGAAAACGTTACTGCAACACCTTGAAAAAATATATTTTTGCTCATATTGTTTTTATATCTATCACTGAAGGGGTATATTCAGTTTGTCAAAACGTTTGTAATTTCCAGAAGGGAGTGTCAGAGATCCCACAAAGCATGTACACTCTTGGTCAACATAAAATTTGGAAACGGTTTAAACATGTGCATCTTCCGGCCGCTAAAATGAAGTTATCAACTTCAAATTTGGCAGAAGCATTGGACCACATCAGTCGAAGGACACGCTCACAGTTCCACGTAAACTGAGAACACCTCTGTTTTTTAAAAGGAGTAACAAATTGGTTTTATGGTCACCATTCATAAACTATAGCAAGTAGATCTATAAACATTTGACAGCATATTCTATGAGCTGAATGCTGTAGCTATACGGAAATGAAAAAAATTAACCTCGCCTATCCAGTATATTAGTGTAACAAAATTTAAGTTTTTTTCTCATACTTTTATAAGGCGCAGAAAGAAGCTTCAAACTCCCCATAAAGTATATAAATGCTTAGACAGTTCCAAAGCTGGAGTGCATCTAAATAGGTCCGTCTGTTTGTCTGTCCCACTGTCCATCTGCTCAATCATGCAGTATCTGCAATAAACATGCTCCCCTTGGCGAAAATGCAGATAACGTCTGCAAATTTGCAAAAGAATTTGGAATTGACCTAAAGTTTTCAAAGGACACGCCAACAAAACTTTTATTTTGAAAATAAAAAAATCAGCCGTGCTCTCTCCATATAGAGTATGAAAATTTAATTCTTTTATTTTTTATCGCTTTCAAGATAACGATGATAGCTGTAAAAGATTCGGTCATGACCGAACGTAATTTTCTTAGTTGTTTTCTTTTCTTTCTTTTTTCTTTTTGGAGAAAGGAAAAGTTTGTAGACTTACACTATTTCAATGTATGCATTGTATATGAGTTGATTTGAATATTAAAAAAATTTATATATTTATATGTGTATGAGAATATCAAAAAGAAAATTACTTTTGAAAAATATTAAAAAATAGCAACACCGACCATTGCGACTCATGTTCAGTTTGTGGGACTTTGCCACTCACGATGGTGTAAATGTCAACTTTATAAATAAAATATCATGTAATCTACATGTCGCCTATAACTAGAGAAGTGTTTATTATTTTTTATGTAATCGGCGAATATTCGAATGAAAAAGATCAATTCTCGTAAATTTTCTACCAAAAAAGGGCAATAATTTGCAGGTAATCAAATGAATTTATCAAAAGTTCGCCACGTGGTTGTTTTAAAATGTTATTTTAAAAATAATTATAAAAATGAAAACGTAAGAGATGAAAATTATTGTGGTCCTACTGCATATCATTTGGATCAAATGTGTGTGTGAACGGGTGTAAAAGGGTGAAATGTGACCTCAATATGTTTTTGTACTGTGTTGTGCTGCAAGAATATATTAAATTTGTGCGGATGTATACGACACCCGGAAGAACTTAAGATAAAGCCACATTATATTATCCCATTCGATTAAGGAACATTTTCTGAATCGATCTGTCCGAGTTGTCTGTCCGCGTCACCATTCATCTGTCTCCCCGTCTGTATAATCGTCTTGTTTTTTAAGATCAACCGGCAGAATGTTATTTTTGAGATATTTTAATGAACTTTGGTGTACCGGCATGTTTTACCCACGGACGAGCAATTTATCATATAAAGCATTATTTTGAAAAGTCCTTACATAAATGACTTTAATTTAGCGCACTGACTATATTAAGCGAAGTGGTGAAGGGTACTTAAAGATAAGCCATGGTCCGTTATAACATTTTCACTTGTTTTCAATTTATAGCTTATTCTTGTTACATATAATCATTGCATGATTTAGTCCAAACAGTTGGATGTCATTTTTAAATAGTTTCCAAAATCCATAATTCGGTCTTTTGATACAAATATATATTTTTGTACGCTTTCTTATAAATGATCTTATCGTTGAATGCAACCGTAGATAGCTTTTGTTGCAAGAGTTTCTCTACATTTCACATTGAATGCGAATTGAATCCATTTTATTATCATAACAGTAACAACAGCTATGAAAGCATTTACGATTCAATGCCATTTAGATTTTAACATAGAATACTTATCAGTTTTCACTCTATGCCATTGGCTGTATATAGCGCTCTCCATGACTACTAAATCTATAAACTCTAAATTTATTTTAACTTCCACTCTGCTAGTAAAGATTTTTCGCATTCATAAATGCAATTTCCTTTAGGAAAATGTAAAAAGGAAAAAGCTGAGTATAACAGAAAGTTAGCAAGAAAAGCAGCAGGTGTATATATAATATTTACGATTTATACAATTTATATAATAGAGAGTACTAGAGCGCAGTTAAAAAGAAAACATGGCTTTACATGGATTTGTATGTATAGAAATCTATTCAACATAAATCCTTTACATAAGTAGAAAAGGAAAAGAAAAGGAAAAAGTCAAAAGAATTCAGATAGAGTGGTTAAAAGCGTAGAATGTAAATCAGATTAACTGAAATGAACGAAACTAAAGGAAATTGTGAAAGAGAATGGAGGCAACCAGGGTAATAGTTAAATTATAACTTGCGAATCAAGTCTATAAAGTAAAAAAAGCACTTGTAGAACAGTTTACGCTTTTCATAGAAACGAAATAAGAAGGAGAGTAATAAAAGAAAAGCTAAGTCCTAACAGTTAGCTCCAGTATTTAACCAAGTGGAAGTCTTATCTAAAGATTTAAACACCTTTACCGCATTTTGCTTAAAAATGATACTCATGAAGAGAAAGAAAACCAATAGCAGAAAATGCAGACAAGAAAAAAAAAAAGTTATTTCTACAGGAATTCAAAGTTTAAGTTTAACTAACAGATTTATTTATTTTGTTTGTCTTTTTCTTCTTTGTTTTTTTTTTTTTTTTTTTTTTTTTTAATGTATAAAAAGCAAATGGCATTATTTGCCAAACTATATAAGAAAGCAGAAGAAGAAACAAATAAAAAATGAACCCATTTCATACACAGGTGACCAACAAACAAAAAAAGTTTCTAAACCAGGTGCAGTGGTGCGTGAAGAAATATTCTTTTAATTTACTGCCGGTTTCTCTTCTTATTTTTTTATTTATTTTTTTTTTTTTGTTTCTTAGATAAGGATTTTATATATAATTCACAACAAAACTGCAGACAAATCACAAAATCGGAACAAGAAAAGTAACCAAGTGTAAACAATGATAATTTACAAAAAGCTATACAATAACTATATGGAGAGAAAAAATCTAACACAACGCTGCCCAACTATTGTAAATAATGCTTCATTAGTTTAAATGCCAAAGAACTGCATGCATTATTGCATGAATTTTAAAAATAGCCTCCGATAGACAGAAGCCCAATTGTTCAAATGTAAACATGGCTATTATGTTAAGCCATATGTTTAATTATGATAAGGCAAAATTGTTAAAATATTTATTTTTAAGTCTTTTTCTTCTTAAAATATGCTACAGATGCTCAATCTAGAGCCAACTGTATAGATATTCATATATTATGCCTCCTTAGAGGGCAGAAATCCCTCATCGTTGCACTAAAAAACTGAAACGATTATTTGAATCGATCATTTCATTTCCTTCAACCCTCGAAACTTTCGTGGCACTCATTTTCCAGTGTACCTTTTAAAGCCGCCAACTAACTTTCTTTAATAATTAATATTAACTCAGAAGGGTTTCTTTAATTGTCGCAAAAGAATGTAGACGATCAGAACTATGTCGAAGACTGTGCTTATAAAAGGAAACCTATTTGAATTTGAATTATGAAAATATGCGAAGGAGCATTACATGGTGCATTTTTTATAAACCATTTCATGTAAATTATCGTGAAGGCTTAGTTAATGTTTGTTGTTCACAATACGATACTCTGAAGTGAATTTATCTCGAACATTGCCACAACAGTCGATGATGCAAATTTGCTTAGGCGACTGTTCATTTTTGGTTCAAGTTTACAACTATTGACAGTAAACATGAGAATGACCACTAATTGTGCATTTCCGATCATCATCGTTTATACAAAGTATTTCTTCAGCCATTCGGATACGGTATTGTTTTTGAAAACAATTAAGCTAAGCTTTTAATTAAACTATTGTAAATAGTTAGCAATATTTGATCATAGCTGTCCGTCAGTCTGGTTGCTCGAAATATAACGAGGCTCTTAAAACTCTACTTAATTCCAAACTTTTCTTTATTGTTCTTCACCAAATTTTAAAGACGGCTTTTAATAACATCGGTCGTTGTATATAATACATAAGTTAATAATTCCTTGAGTAAGTCGCAAGTTTCTGTTCGACTTCTTTCATCAGCATTTATTCTTTCAAAAGTTATGTGATCAATACAATGTTACTCTAACATTTCGATGCCTCTTCATATAATAATTTGCTAACAACTTCAAGTCCCTCAGTTTCCACAGCAATGATCTAATCACTTGATCGTTTGATTCAAACGTTTTCCCAACTTTTTAATATTCCCTAGTTATCGCTGGATGGCACATCTGAAAAATGCAGAAACAGGTGAGACAGCAGTTCAAATACGAATTCATGATTATAGTTATCGACTTATTACAGCGTAACTAAACATGACACCATTCGGAAACCAGTCAATATGTTACATATTTTTTTCTCATATGACCGCCCGATGACTAAAGAGAGATTCTTTATAAGGGTATAAACGCGATCATTGTGATAAAGAAAGAAGTAGACGAAGAGGAGTACGATGTAACCGCAGCAAGCCCTGACCGGTCGAGCATTATAGCTGTAGCCATACTAAACACCAATATATTGTTATACTAGACTGAGCCTAAACTCATCCCACATTTTGATTTTTTTTTGTTTCGCAAAAAAAATGTGTATTGTTTTTTTGCTTTCGTTTAACTGTGGTTTGCAAATTATTGAAATAATTTTAAGCTTTCGATTTTAATTACTGTGCAATTAAAAAACAGGCAATAATGAATAATTGCCTTTTTATAGATTTTAAAAGTTTGCAATAAATTTTTCCCGCATATTAAAACTTTTATTTATTATACCCTACACCAATCATGGTACAAGGTTATACTAAGTTTGTGCAGATCTACGCAACACCCAGAAGGACTTGAAATAGACGTGTCCTTTATTATATCGATCGATTCAGAATTACTTTTAGAATCACTTTCTAAGTTGATCTAAGTTTGTCTATCCGTCTTGGATTCTTGTATGAAACATATAGATCGCAATTTTTGAGATATTGTGATAAAATGTAGTACATTGCTTTGTTTAGGCCAAAGGCACAACGCTATTGAAGATAATTCGAATCGGACCACTTTTTCGGCGATTTCCCATATAACACTTTATTTTTAAAAATCGATATATGAATAACTATAAAACGGTATAGGATATTTAATGGTGAGCTGCGACTGTGACTTGCTTTATATAAACATATACAATTGAAAAGCAATAAAATTAAAAATAGTATCATTAAAAAACATTATCATGCGTTTAAAGGTCTCACAGTCGAAAGTATTTTTCTTAAAATTGTCGATTGAAAAACCACATGGCTTAGATCAAATACGTACACATCAAAGTGAGTAACGTTAAAATTAAACTATTTTAGTATTTTCTCTTCAAATTCTATTGCAAACTTCAAAAGGTTAAGTTCTGAATAAATTCAAATGCAAACTCTTTTAGAATTTCTTCTTACAATTTTATTACAAACTTCCCTTAGTGTGTGTATGTGTTAAGTCATTCGGAAGTGCGCGAAGCTCATAGATATGTTCTTGATCAATATGGTGAAATTGATTTAACTGAGTCTATTCACACAGGTATCCATAACTTTCTTGTCATATACCTTTAAAGCCAGATGCTGGGCCAAACTAATAAAGAAAAATTACATTTATAAACGCAAAAGGCGTATACTTCAAAATAAAAATAGGCCCTGATTTTTTGAATGCTTTGTTATTGCCTTACTCTGTGGGCCTTCGTTCAATAAATCAAAGATAGTTTTGCCCGCTAAACGAAGGACATTATTATACACACATTAGCACTCTTCTATCGGCCAATATGTTTAGAATATCATACGACTCAATTTTCCATTAGAACTTTCGAACTTAATCGTAGATTCTCTCTTTTCCTTTAGCGCAAGTTAAGTTCAAAAATCAACTCGAAGAATCTATTGGTAAACAAAGAGCAATAACTTTTCTCTCTTTTCTTACATTACGTTTTAAAACTTTGCATAGAATGTAAAACAGGTACATGGCATATTATACAAAAAATTTTTCCTAAATCGGAAATAATTTCTATCTCTTTAGTACTACTTTGAAATTTAAAAAAAAAAAAAATTTCATATAAATCCCAGATTTTTTTTCACTCCAATTCTATATACTATTCTTACAAATACAAATTAATGACACATGTTCACAGACTTAAGCTTCGAACGCTAGCACACGTGCCAGTACAAGAGCACACACGTGCGCTCATTCTTCTAAATACAAGAAAATATGCAAAAATATGAAACAAAACTTGAATTTAACAACAAAGTATGTTTAACTCATATACTCACTGCGTATGCGAACGTATATTTCAATCTAAAAGTATGAATAGTAATGTGTACGTGTATGTCTATTAAAGCAACGATAATAATAATAACAACAACAACAATAACAATAACAAAAACAAAAACAACAATGACATGAAAAGCTTAAACAATTTGTCTACGCACCGGAATATATTACAGATCTAAACATTTCCGTTTTCCCAGTTACATACTAATGCAATGCAACAACTAACGTTTATATGCAGGCACATATATACATATGTTTATACAAATTTTCCATTCTCTGTATATATATATACATATACATACATGTATATACATCTCATAATCAACTAATATATATACCTTTGCGGGTGTCGGTCTGTGTGCTTGCTTGCCTGCTTAGAATAGATTGTTGCAAACAAAACTAGCAGGGAGTGTATATGAAGGTGTATACGAGAGGATTTAAAATAACATGTAAAATATTATGTGGTTTGTGTTAAGTGCGTGCATGTGCATGAGAACCGAGAATACGAAAAAAAAAAAAAAAAACTCATAGACATGAAGCAAGTGCATAAAATATGTAAATGTTGTTCTTAATGTTATTCTATAGAAAGGAAAAGAGAAAAAAAAGTAGAAAGAAACATGACTGGCATGGGCAAATTTTTTTGTCATTTTTCAATCTCGGTAAATGATAGGAAAGGTGTGGCTGTTCAGTAAACCGTAAAACATAATTTCTCCACATTAAAATTATCACCAAGCATATATACATATGTGTGTGTGTGTGTGTGTGTGTGTGTTACTTAGTAAACTTCACTTTTATTTCTATGGTAGCAACTTCATTTATCTAACCATCGATAAATGTAGATCTTTATTTACATACTTATACATTTACGTGTACACGTACACATATGCCGAAGCGCAAAAAGTTAAGTGTTGAATTAACGTTGCACAGTTTACTTAAAAACCACATAAGATCCATTACCGGAAACGTAACTAAAACTATACGGAATATATACATAAATATGTATGCATGTATTTTTATATAAATATATATGCGTGCATTCATGTATACAGATGTGTGTAGCTGTGTAAGTCAATTATTCACTGCTTCTATTGCTGCAAAAATGTATATTCGAAGCATATTTCTATGAACTATGGTACATATGAAGTTAAAGTATAGGCTGCTCCACTTCTAATGCTTAGCTGAATTGAGCTAAACTCAATATTGATTCAAGATATATGGTTGTCGATAGCTTGACCACACGAATAGGCTGCAAACACAAATTGTACCAGGAGGATATTGCGGTAAATCCCAATCGAGCACACTAAACTTGATTATTTTGTGCGGTTAACTTATATCCACACATATGCCCGTACACACAGTCACACACTTGACAAAAGTACTCAGTTAAAGTTAACAAACAAAATCTATCTTAACTTGATTTCCATGGATCATGGACAAAAAAAACTATGCGAATCATTTAAATCCATATCAAAATTGATTACAAGATCTTATAACAAAAATTTATGTTTTTCTTTCTTTCGTTCAATATTTAAGTGAAATATTTTAAGGATTTACAAATTCTGTGCAAACAGCTAAGACTTGAAGATTTGAAACATTTCATCTTAATTGCATACTTAAATGACTTATTCCTCTCTCTTGCTACGTTGTCAGCACAGTTAAGGAGAATTCACATTCACATAGTTGGAGAAAAAATTTATCTATCAATGCCAAAAAAATACACAAGTGTGAATTAAATGCTTACAAATTTGCAACAACAAAATCACTTCTAATTATAGAAAACTATGCCACACACACACACACATACGCGCGCATTTATATACACAATGACACGCCCATTTATTATACTTGTGTACATTATTTCAGACATTTTATAAAGTAAATTTAAAATATCATTTAGGTTTCAATTGCTGAACGGCATTAATCTGAAGTAAATTGCAAAGTTTAATCTCGTCTTTGGACATACACACGTGTGCAAGCAAATATAATGATCTCATTCATGCATGTAGTTTAGGTTAAGAAAAAATTTCGTGGCGTTTTTTACAAAATTCAATTACATGTTTACTCATGAATTTTATTAAAGCAAATATTTGCAATTTTAATCCATAAGCCTTTGTCATCATCATAGCGCTTCTGCAGGTGCAGGACAAAAATTTAATGATATAATTTTCGTGGAAACAAATGGTTTGCCGGACGTGTCCAGGACATAAAGATGAAGTATCAAAATTTCCTAACCAAGCTGTCAACACTTTTACGAAGTCATTGAACACGTGTAACTTTTGCATTACAGTGATTGAGGACGACGCGTTCCATATCGATGAATTCTAAACGCTTTTGCTATATTGTTGGCAATAAAGAGCAGAAACCATGGTTTAGCCAATAACTGCAAAACATATTCTTGTCTGGCACCAATCCCAGCCTTGTCACATTGTCAGTTATCAATTCGATCCGTTGCAGCGACGAGTCGCAGATCTGTGTGTGTAGCATTAAACTTCAAAGTGTAGCTCCGAAGGAAACATGCAAACCGTTTGCTTGGTGCTAATATTGATAAAGCACCTGCAGTATAAGAATCCGCAATTCTTTCGCAAGTCTTACAATCTTTATTGCCTCGAAAGAGGTGATATTAGAAAATGTAAGAATTTTGACGCATTTCCAGTACCCAATCAATGTTCACGGTCTATAGCATAACTTGGTAGGATTATTACCCAAGTTAAGCGACTTTGAAACCGGCTATTCGAACAACCGCCACGAACTTATTCAATGTCCAGTATATACGCACACTTATGTGTATGTAAATCCATATTCACATGTATGTTTGTGTTACATTTATCTATTAATCCTTATATATACAATATATATGCATACAATTAACATGTGTTTATTCTTATGCTCACCCGTGCACATTGGATTCTATTGATTATAAACATTGCAATCTTAGTGTGTGAATGCATGAACTAACATTTACCATTAAGTTTATATTTGCTTAAGTTAGTGAAGGTGTTTATCGCTGTATGTGTTACAAATAATTCACACATGAAATCACTTCCCCT